>WNGS01150282.1:0-17250 GCA_020271785.1 Procambarus virginalis
CCTCACTAGGACACAGCGCCTCAGCAGCACACACCTCACTAGGGCACAGCGCCTCACCATGACACCTCGCTAAGACACAGCGCCTCACCAGGGCGCCTCATCAGCACACCTCACTAGGGCACAGCGCCTCACCAGGACACCTCACTTAAGACAGCACCTCACCAGGGCGCCTCAGCAGCACACCTCACTAGGACACAGCGCCTCACCAGGACACCTCACTAGGACACAGCACCTCACCAGGACACCTCACTAGGGCACGGCACCTCAGGGCACAGCGCCTCACTAGGGCATAGCGCCTCACCAGGACACCTCACTTAAGACACAGCACCTCACCAGGGCGCCTCACCAGGACACCTCACTAGGACACAGCGCCTCACCAGGACACCTCACTAGGGCACAGCGCCTCACTAGGGCAGAGCGCCTCACCAGAACACCTCACTAGGACACAGCGCTTCACCAGGACACCTCACTAGGGCACAGCGCCTCACTAGGGCAGGGCGCCTAACCAGGACACCTCACTTAAGACACAGCACCTCACCAGGACACCTCACTAGGACGCAGCACCTCACCAGGACACAGCGCGTCACCAGGGCCTCACCAGCACACCTGACTAGGACACGGCACTGTAACATTGACAACCACTACTGCTGTCATTGTAACATTTGCTATGACTACCCAATGTAAAACTTGGTGAAATAGTCACCACTGTGACCTTCTATAATGAATACTAAACTAATAAATGTACACACTTCTTATCCTGAGTAACACTTCCTATCAGTTGCACTTGGTAACACTGGTATTGAACACTTGTAATATGAGCTGACATATGATGGTTACACCGGATCAAAGGTACACTGTCAACAAGGAAATGCTACACAGGATTAAATACGCTGCCACCATCCTGCCTTTGACCACTGAGACTAATCAAGCAACGAGGCAAGAAACATTGCTTGGCTTGGAGAGTACTTTCTATAACTGTCATTAAATATGAGACGGTTGTCAGCCACGATATCAAAAGATTCTAAGAGGATTCAACAATTGACACAGACGGGAAATTTAACATGAGTTTATTGAGATACCAAATTATACTAACACCACGATAATTCCTACTCTAACACTGGCAACAAGTTAAGAAATTTAGACATGGAACAAAATTACAGAGATCACACACATTACCTTAAACAAGACCTCTGTCTCCGTCCGGTGGACACTGTCTCTCCCGGCCTGTGGGTGATTGTCACAGAACCGGCCTCGATCCGGGAGCACCGTACTCTCTGTGTCCGTCCGGTCCTACACTCTATCTCACCCCTAGCCCTACAGGCCCCTATATACACCATTACAAAAGGGGGGGGGAAGATTTTTTTTGTGAAACCTACACCAAGAAATAAGAGGCGGCCACACGTGTACACACACGTGTACAAACACTCAAGAATTTATCATTAAACTTGTTTGACATAAACCATAAACTGTTTCAAGAGAGGACTTATTAATTACGTGTATGGCTGACCCTTTGACCTGGTAAAAGGGGGAAATCCAAGCATGTTTACACATGAGGATCTGGAGTCTGCTCCCTTACCCTCTTGACAAGAGTATCATGAAATATTACTACTTGAAACTTTGCTGAATAAGACTAACCCAGGAATTTTTAATCAACATACAGAAAACCGGAGGGCATCTGGGCTGACCTCTTGGAGCAGACTTCCCTGGTTGAGCTCTCGAGGGGGGGTGGGGGGGGTCATGGGTGTTACAGCTCCCTTTCCCCGGAGTTAAGACAAAATCGTGTGTATGAAATTAAGCACAATTTTGTCTTATCCTAACTCATCCCAAATACCACAACTTAACCCTAAAAGAGAAAAATAAAAAAAATTGCCAGTGACATTTTGATCAAAGTAAACTAACTAAATTAACATGATGCAAAGTACATTATACAGTAACACTTCAGTAAGAACAATACATAAATGTAAAATGGAAGAAACAAAAGTACAAAAAAAATCCTGGCAAAAGTACCAGCAATGACACCCTCACACATGATACAATTCCGAATATCAAACACGACAAAAGTATATAAAAAAGACAAATCCCGACTGCACTCAAGGCAGTCCAGCAAGGCTTCCCCTGAAGGCTGGAAGACCCAAACAAAAATCGCCTTAAAACTAGCATGATATATATACAAAATAAAAAAAAATATCCCAAATGGAACAGGAAACTTAGAACTAAAAATCATATAACGTTAAAAATACAAGTAATACATGATAAATAAGGAATACTATGATCCAATGACACATCCTGCCTGCACACTAGGCAGGCTAGCAAGCCTTCCTCAGAAGATCTGAAGAACAAAACATACACAAATAATATGATCAACAACATGAAAATATATGTAACATTCCTATTCTAACAAAAAATGAAGTAATTAAATAAAATAACAGGTAACATTATACCCTAAACCTCTGCTGGGTACCTCATGACCCACAGCCAAACCTATGAGGATACAAATTATAAAACATGGTTACAAAAACAACTGACATCAAAACTCTGCAACAGAACCGTACGTTACAGAACACTTGTCGGCCAATCCAATACCGCACAAGACAACAGTGCCAGGGTCAATCTCCATGCACCCTGCACACACTGAAAGTAAGACTACCTCTTACCACAACAGAAACATTTCTTAACATTACAACATTTTATTGACACATAAAGGCATGCAAATAATACAAAAAAAAATATGTACCCAACACTGGTACCAAACAGGGAACCTGGACACTCATCACCAGGACAAACTTATTACATAGACACATACATGAAATAAAATAATAATAAATTTCACGATAAAGTTAGTGTTAGAGACCCAAGTCATCTAGCTAAGATCACTGTCTAGGACCACTTTTCTAGGTCTAGTTTCTTTTACCTCCACATAAATGTAACACTTTCCAACTGACTTCGACAAAACTATTTGACACCGTTAATAATAGAGTCATTTCTCTGAACCATCATTCGTAAATCTTGACACATCAATGTTCATGTTCATATACGCGTTTTCTATTGCGCATCCATTATACTCTCGCGTGGTGGCCTGATGTTGGAGACCTGATGTTGGAGACCTGAAGTTGGAGATCTGATGTTGGAGATCTGATGTTGGAGATCTGATGTTGGAGATCTGATGTTGGAGATCTGATGTTGGAGATCTGATGTTGGAGATCTGTTGAAGGTCCAGCGTCTGCCCGTCGATGATGCCTGCATATACCCTGAGATCTTCTTGCAACAGCTCTGGGGTACGTCTGGTGACGGAGCGAGTCTACTGGTGACAGACTCCTCGTCAGCTGCCCAACTGCTCGAAGGTGGTGGCGTGAAGAGCAGCGGCGAGTGACCGCGGCCGGGGACGTGGCCGGTCACAGGTGAACGGTGTTGGGAGAGATGTATGGAAGCACATCTCACATCCAGTTGCTTGAAGCTGAAGGTCGATGGTGAGTGACAGCAGCTACAGAGCAGGAGTCGTGACAGCAGGGCAGAGAGTGTGACGTCAACGAAGTCTTGCAACAGAAGTAAGCAGGTGCAGGTTTTGAGGCGTGGGTGGCGTGGCGGCAGGCCAGGTGGATCCCGACTTCAGCTCCTGGGGCCCATCACTGTACAGGCGTTGCTTGTGTCACATTCTACTGAGCCGGTACGCCTTATCGCGCATGCCCTAATGTGCCTGACCTTGGGCCGATGGTGCGAAACGTGCACCCCTATTGGCGAGTCAAACACACTCAGTAGGGAGGTGCTGTTGGAATGTGACCGCCTCGTTGCGCATCTTGGTGGAGTCAGTGATGTGGCATCCCCAAGGACGAGGGGAACTGGTAGGTGACTGCTGCCGGCATACCCGCTTGTTGACCTCGCGCCTCCACTTCCGGTGTGCCTGCACGGTGTGTCGCCGCAGGCAGGTGGGTATTTCTGATGATGAACGGCAAGACTGGGGCCCACCATGGTACGTTGACATCTGGACAGCTGTGCTCTGCTGGCTTGAACTCGGGCTTGGACAACCTCGTGTGGTGAGAGGTGTCGGCTGGGTGAATGGTGTAACTATCACCCTCCCAGGTAACCGTGTGGTGGGGTTACTGGGATTGTTGGGAGGGGGTGGGGTGTAACGTAACCCCCTCTCCACTGTACCAGAGGGGTGACCCCTCTGGCCTCAATGTTGGTTCACGAGTAGCAGGTACCGGGGACAGAGCGGTGTGGACAAGCAGACCTGGGGAAGACAGATTAACACTCCGACTGGCGGAAACAAGGACTCCCCCCTGGGCTTTGGTGACAGGGTACAGCCCAAGAGTAGGTAAGGCATGAACTCCGAATACATTCCATGACAAAATCTCAAAACAATTGCCAGTTTAAGAACTCTGATAAAAACTGCTAAGGGGCAAGACAACTTACTAAAACTCTCCCTGCCTCGCCCGTGACCTCGTTAACATAGGGTGACAAGGCTGACCCTGGGTACCAATGAGAGTTGACAGAAGGTCCTCCTCTCCTTCCTGGGCAATCCCAGCTGGGTCAGTCAACTCAGAAGGGTCAGGAATGGGAATCGCTGAAGGCAGTTCCAGTTCCTCCCTGGCAACGTAACACTTTAATTTGTTGACATGAATAGTTGTGTCACCCTGGTCATCAAAAATTCCCCTGATAAGAAAATTAACTGGTCCAAGCTTCTTAATTACTCTGTATGGTCCACGCCATCTAGGTGCTAGCTTCCTACTTTGATTGGCAGGTGCCTTTTCATTTAATCTCATAACCAAGCTTCCCTCTCTAAGTGTCAACGGTTGAACCTTCTTATCATAATAGTGCGCATACCGGCTCCTCGCAGTCTTAGAAGCCTCAGCGGCAATCCTCCAAGCATTTCGCATTTTAGAGAGGATTTCTGAAGGATAATCCTCACCGTACACAATCTCGTGTCTGTTAAGCAGACCTGATGGGAAATTACATGAGCGCCCCGTGAAAAGCAGCAGTGGTTGAGTGTTAATTGACTGATGAATGGCAGTGTTCAAGGCTAGTTGAACATAGGGGAGTTGTTCATCCCAGGTGGCAGCATCTTTCTCTGCAAGAATTGCTAGCATATCCTTGATTGTACGATTGGTTCTTTCAGTCATACCGTTTGCTTGCGGATGGTAAGCAGTCGTGAGGGCTGTTGTAGTTTCTAAAATTTTACAAACTTCTTTAAAAGTGTTACCAACGAACTCTTGACCTCTGTCAGATACTAATACTTTAGGTGGTCCAAACACAGTGACAAATTTACTTAAGAAAGCGTCTGCAACAGTCTGCGCGTCCTTACGAGGAAGAGCAACCAAGGTAGTGAACCGGGACAGATGGTCCACTAGAACCAACACGTAGCGATTACCCGAATGACTACTATGTAAATCAATCAAATCTGCTCCCACACGATCTAAAGGCTCAAAAATTTCAGGGAACTCTTGTAGTGGCGCTGTACCTTAGGGGTACCTTTTCGTCGTTGGCAGTTGGCACAAGATTTAACAAACTTAGTTATATAAGATAACATCCCAGGAAAATAGAATAAAGTTTTTGCTCTCATATAGGTCTTAAAGACCCCAGGGTGACCAGCGATCTTAGATGCATGCGCGAGTTTCACGGCCGATGATCTTAACGCGTCGGGGATGACTAACTGATAAACCGCACGATCTTTCATGTCGTTAACATAGTATAGGACACCCTTCTGCAGGTCAAAATGTTGCAGGGGAAAGTTACCTTTCTTCATAGGGTATTTACCACCCTCCAAATATTCAATTATTTCCTTCCATCGCTGTTCTCCCATTTGAAATTCTCTCATTTTATCACTTGCAATAGTTTCAATGTTGACATTTACGTTAACTGACGCGATGTTCCTACTCAAGGTGTCTGGCACAACGTGAGATGGACCAGGCTTATACAGGATCTGAAACGAGTGAGCTGACAGCTCATGAGACCAACGTGACATCCGGGGACACTTTGTTTTCTTTTTAAATATATAAGTGAGAGCTCTGTGATCTGTGAAAATAACAAAATGACGTTGGAATAGGTAAGGCTCAAAATAACGAACACTTTCAACCACAGCAAGTGCTTCCTTGTCTGTTGCTGAGTATCTAACTTCAGGTCCCTTCACTTTTCTACTGAAATACGCCACAGGGTGAGGATGGTTCTCTGAATCACGCTGCATTAAGCACCCTCCTATGGCAACACCACTAGCGTCTGTATGCACCTCCCACTCCTTATCAAAGTCAGGCACAGCTAATACTGGGGCGGTAATTAATTGACTTTTGAGTTTAGTATAAGCCTCATCATGTTCTAATGTCCACATAAATTTAGCATTCTTCTTTACAAGGTCAGTTAAAGGCGCTGTATACTTGCAAACCCCTCAATATGGCGGCGGAAGTATCCGGCTGCTCCCAGAAACCGGCGCACATCCCTTGCTGACCTAGGCCTGGGCATCTCAGCAATGGCGCGGCATGAGTCTGGGTCAGGGCGGATGCCATCTGTGCTCACCTGGAACCCCAGAAACTTGAATTTCTGAGATGCCAGGGTGCACTTGTTAATATTTAATTTGAACCCTGCCTTGTCTAACAATGAAAGTGTCTCAGTCAAGTCCCGAAGGTGTTCATCAAACGACCTGGAGTAAATAACCACGTCATCCAGGTATGCTAATGAATGTCTACCTAACACAGGACTGAGGATGAAGTTAATAGCCCTCTGAAATGAAGAAGGGGCTGTCTTGAGCCCAAAAGGCATGCGCTTAAACTGAAACTGGTGAACCCCATCAGAGAACGCTGTTTTCTCACGGTCCCTAACTGCAACCGGAATGGCCCAATATGCTGACTTAGCATCCAGAGTCGAGAAATACTTGGCTGCCGCGAACTGATCTATAATCTCCTGAATCCGAGGTAAGGGGTACACGTCTCCCTTTGTAATTTCATTAACTTTCCGATAGTCGACACAAAACCGGTAACTACCATCTGGTTTGCGCACCAGCACCACCGGAGACAACCATGGTGAAGTACTTGGTTCTATAACTCCCTGTCTTAACATCTTCTGACACTCATCTCTGATAGTTTTCTTAGCCTGTTCCGGGAGCCTCCACTGTCTCGTATACACGGGCTCGTGATCACCTGTTGGAATGGTGTGCTCAATTCTGTCTAACAACCCAATTTGATCGTCGTCCGTTGCAAATAATTTGGGGAACATCCGCAGAACTTCCCGCACCCGTTTTCTATCTAACTGTGGAATGTGCTGTAAATCTAGAGCTGATATTAATTTATTCAAATTGTTGGTATCGCAAGGTGGCGTGAGCACCGTTGTGCTGTGCTTAGAAGTCTTACCAGTGTCTTTAACATTAAGAGCGCCACATTGCACAGTGTTTGTAAGTGTTTCTGATGGGTCTGATTGAAAGATCGATGTCTCCTCTAAGATAATACCATGAGACACCCGATCACCCACTCTGAAGCGGTAGGTCTTGTGTGAGAGATTGACTACAGGTATGAGGGCACCTTTGTCCAGGACAACAATTAAGTGGTGGGGAATTAATAGTTTATCAAACCTGCCAGCCACCAGAAGGGTAGTACCAGGCTGGATATGACGACCCACGGCCACCCTAAGGAATCTAAATGACCGTGGTGGGCAAGTTTGCTTGTCAAAAGCATGTAAAATACACGACTTCTTATTATTGTCTGGAAGAGACTGAAATAAAAACTTTGCATAATTGGCATGATGTTTCTGCTTCCGCTGGATGGAAGCTACAACCGGTGGATGGTCAGTCAATGTCACCGGATAAGATACAGTACCTAATTTCAACCGGCAATATCTCGACCCTTTCTCAGCAGACAGAGAATATGAGAACCTGTGTAAGAAATCCATACCAATCAAGATATCACCCGGATAAGCAAGATTCTGAACCACTGTACAAGTGTGAGGGTACGACCCATCATGACCTATTTCAAAATTAATTGTGGCCTGACCCAAGATGTCAATTTGTCCTCCATTAACTGCTGTGAGCTGTTTACTACAACGTTTAAGCCGTGCTTGTTTGAATTTGCTGAAGGCTGAACTCTTAATGAGCGTTGCTTGGCTACCTGTGTCCATGAAAGCAATCAAACTCTCACCCTCAACTTTGACTTCAAAAGTAGGGCGACCATCCTTAAAGTAATCTGGTGCCGGCCCTTCCTTAAGTCGAACACTCGTACACGCTTTCCTAAAATGACCTTTTCCATGACAGGTCCAACATTTCTCCTTACTAATACTACTTAATGTGTAAGAAATCTTACCACAAGTACAAACGAATCCCGGGGAAGAAACACTGGGGGGAAGGGTGGGGGAAGCAGGGTGGGGGAGGGGAATGTGGAGGGGGAGGATATGACAGGAGGTATGAGGGAGGCGGGGAGGGCTGGTGGGGGGTTGAGGGACTGGGCGCCGGGCGGGGAGGATAGAAGTGGGGGGAGAGTGGAGGGCGTGTGAAGGGGTGACACCGACTCGGGGGTGGCGGGGGGGGTGGAAACTGAGTGGGAGGAGTGTGAGGTTGGACGGGTGGAAGGGGACAGTGCTGAGAGGGGAGGGGCTGAAAAGGCCAGGTGTGGGTGGAGTGACCTTGAGTGGGGATAGTGGGGACGGTGGAAGGGAGTGGAGCAGGGTGGGTGGAGGGAACATGGGCGGGTAGGGTGGTTGGGAAGTGGGTGGGGGAGGTGTAGGGAACTTGAGGTGGGAACTGAGAGGGAATAGAGGGGGATTGCAACCCTATTGAGAACCCCTTCCATTCTGATAACATCTGATTGGACATATAAAATCAAACAAATTGCCAATAAAGATACAATTCACAAAATAACACAATATTTGTAACTTTGTCACCGAGCGTCATATTAACTTGAAATTTTAACACAATGTTCTATGTAACGAATGAACATTAAACAGTAAATCACAACATACGCACACTCGCTGTAAACACAATATACACCGCGTGACATATGACAGTACCCTTCCTGAGTGGACGAGGGTTATGACCGCGCGCCCAGATGAAGGGTGTTGACAGCTTGACAGCTTCGTATAAACACTCCCACAGATCGTCGCACGAGAAACACATGTACACATATGTGCACACCAAGAGACGGTCAGGTGCACATACAACCTTATCGACACTGAAATTCCTTACACTTACGAAAAGAATCTGAGTAAAATAATGAAAATAAACTACAATATACTTAACTAAGAATTCCCTTAACTAATTGTAAGACTACTCTAGGTGACGAAGCACCCTTGTAAAGACTACCGGAACTAATTTTAAGGCTTCTCTCGTGGTGATTAACCTACGATTGTTCTTTGGTGAGCCACGACCGGTAGCTACGTCTGACCCGCCCTTGGGGACAGACATCCAACACTAGGGCCGTCCTCCCTAAGACACAATTCACGACTAGAATGTTTGAGGTCAGCCTCGCTGCAAACATGACATGACCCCCTCTATGATGATAACTCAGCCACACTCTAGGCGACAGTACGCCGTCTGCGACCTTCCCGTTAAAACCTAGAACTCGAGGCACCTCGTAGTAACCTCCGAAATTATCAGTAAGCGTCCTTCCCTGATAATTTCTCAGACAACCTGCCGAACAGATTGCTGTACAACATATAACTGAGTTGTACACCCCTGAAAGCTATGCAGAGAAACGAGAACTAATTTCTGTCCATAGATTTCAGAGCGACGTGCATACCCCAAACTTCTCTAGTTTCCCGTATGACACACTAAATCATAACACTTAATACGTATGGCTCCGAGCAACGAAATCGCGAGCCGCCTAAACATACAAACAGCAACGAACCCGAGCAGCAGGCGCGCGGGACCCCCAATAAATTGTGAACACACCCACAACTTATTGGAACACCGCTGCTACCATTGTAACATTGACAACCACTACTGCTGCCATTGTAACATTGGCTATGACTACCCAATGTAAAACTTGGTGAAATAGTCACCACTGTGACCTTCTATAATGAATACTAAACTAATAAATGTACACACTTCTTATCCTGAGTAACACTTCCTATCAGTTGCACTTGGTAACACTGTTATTGAACACTTGTAATATGAGCTGACATATGATGGTTACACCGGATCAAAGGTACACTGTCAACAAGGAAATGCTACACAGGATTAAATACGCTGCCACCATCCTGCCTTTGACCACTGAGACTAATCAAGCAACGAGGCAAGAAACATTGCTTGGCTTGGAGAGTACTTTCTATAACTGTCATTAAATATGAGACGGTTGTCAGCCACGATATCAAAAGATTCTAAGAGGATTCAACAATTGACACAGACGGGAAATTTAACATGAGTTTATTGAGATACCAAATTATACTAACACCACGATAATTCCTACTCTAACACTGGCAACAAGTTAAGAAATTTAGACATGGAACAAAATTACAGAGATCACACACATTACCTTAAACAAGACCTCTGTCTCTCCGTCCGGTGGACACTGTCTCTCCCGGCCTGTGGATGATGTCACAGAACCGGCCTCGATCCGGGAGCACCGTACTCTCTCTCTCCCCTAGCTCTACAGGCCCCTATATACACCATTACAAAAGGGGGGGGGGAAGATTTTTTGTGAAACCTACACCAAGAAATAAGAGGGCGGCCACACGTGCACAAACACTCAAGAATTTATCATTAAACTTGTTTGACATAAACCATAAACTGTTTCAAGAGAGGACTTATTAATTACGTGTATGGCTGACCCTTGACCTGGTAAAAGGGGGAAATCCAAGCATGTTTACACATGAGGATCTGGGGTCTACTCCCTTACCCTCTTGACAAGAGTATCATGAAATATTACATACTTGAAACTGTGCTGAATAAGACTAACCCAGGAATTTTTAATCAACATACAAGAAAACCGGAGGGCATCTGGGCTGACCTCTTGGAGCAGACTTCCCTGGTTGAGAACTCTAGGGGGGGGGGGTCATGGGTGTTACAAGCCGAGGGTGAGCCGGGTAGACTGCAGGGAGCCGAGGATGAGCCAGGTAGACTGCAGGGAGCCGAGGGTGAGCCAGGTAGACTGCAGGGAGCCGAGGGCTGTGACCCTGGCAAAGGCTAACTTAACACTGGAATATACAGTGTTGTTCGTGCAAATTATAACGCATTAACACGTCACATCTGTCAGCGCAGGGATGTACTGTACCATATCTGTCAGCACAGGGATGTACCGCACCATATCTGTCAGCGCAGGGATGTACTGTACCATATCTGTCAGTGCAGGTATGCACCGCACCATGTAAATTAATGAGATCAATAATAATAACTCGAAATGGTTAACACTGAGACTAAAATACCTAACTTAAAAAGAAAGCTTTTATAAACGAATTCAAAACTGAGAAAGTCTATCTGGAATAACAGTTTATCAATCTAGCAAGAATAGTTTAAAAATAAATAAGAAAATGCCAAAGAAACTATGAAGCGCATATAATAGGGCAGGGAGAACCCATCTAAAGTGGTCTTCATATTTATCAGATATAGGTTAGGAAGAAGAAGAATGGGCCATTGAAAATTTAGAGAAGTCAAATAACCAACAATGACAGAGAAATGAGTGGTATTCTAAATGAATTCTTTGTCTGTATTTAGTAGAGAAAACTTTAACATTATGTCTCCAGCTGAACAAATCTATGGAGGTGACATGAGGACAAGTTGACTAGTTTAGTGGTCATCAGAGCGGAAGTTATTAAAGAAATATAAAGATTGAAGCCCAAGTCCCCAGGACAAGACCAGGTAATCGCCACGATCCTTAAATAATGTAAAGAGGAGTTTAGTGCCGTGTTAGTGATGTAACAGCAGGCCGCCTTCTCTCATCACAGACTGTGGCCACTGTCGGGTAAAATAATTGCCATGACATTCTCACTATCCCCAGAGATTTCTAGCAGCCAGAGGTGGTACATTACATTGATGAAATGCGTCCCAGTTTCCCACGTGGCCTAACGTCCAGCGATGGCAGCTACACATTTCCCAAAATTCTATCAAGCAGCCAGGAATGTCTCTCGCAGAGCAAGGGTTAAGATGCGTTTCACTTGCCTGTCTCATTAAGTGCTATATAGTCGTGTTGGCCTAGTACTTAGCACTTGATAATTACCTTACTTTCTTAACTCATTTCTTGCTCTATGACCTTCCTGCTGGCGTGCTTTGGGGGTGTGACAGCCCTGGAGGTGACGGAGCCGAAGCACAGGTCGGTGGTGGGCATCGTGTTGTCGCTCCCGTGGGCGCTCAGCACCATGGCGTGGGGCGGCGTCGCTTACCTCATCCGGGAGTGGCAGTGGCTGCAGCTGGCAATCTCCCTGCCAGCCCTCCTGCTTCTTCCTGCTCTATGGTGCGTTGGTTGATTCTCCTCCTCCTTCTTACTCTATGCTGGGGCTCTCTCCTCTCCCTTGCTCTCGCTGGGCTCTATTACGCAGACTAATTCTCCTTCATCTCTGGTGTTCAATCCTCGACCATCTAAGTGGTTGGGCACCATTCCTTTCCCCCGTCCCATCCCAAATCCTTATCCTTACCGCTTCCCAGTGCTATATAGTCGTAATGGCTCGGTGCTTTCAACCGATAGTTCTCTTTCCCTCCCCTTCCTTCATATCATATCTTCTTAATCCTCCTATCTAGGAGGTGTGTAGATTGTAATGAGTTTCACCAAGTCACACGGTGTATGAATAGTGATGCTTTATCTCCTACAGTATTGCTTCTCTCAAAATCATTTGACGTGTGAGTGACAACAGCCGTGGACACATATATGTGTGTATTTAGAAATAGTTAACAATAACACACCAGAATTGAGTTAACTGTGTATTTCCAGGTTTCTTGACGAGTCCCCACGGTGGCTGATAGTCAACGGTCACTTCGAGAGGGCGCTGGAGGTCCTGCGGCGGGCTGCCCGCTGGAACAACACCTCGCTCCCTCCCACTCAGGACCTCACCCTCCTCATGAGGGCCATACAGAAGGAGGTCAGTAGCCACTCGTCATCGGCTAGTTTCTTTGAACTAAAGTTGCTTGTCATTAATCCAGAGTTCGGTTCTCTTTATTTTGGCAGCTTTGTGATCTAGCTCTCAGCACTGAGTAACTTGTTGACCAAACTACACACTACATGATGAAAAGACGTCGACGTTTCGGTCCGTCCTGGACCATTATCAAGTCGATTGTGAAGAGACGATTGATTGATTGATGAAGATTAAGCCACCCAAGAGGTGGCACGGGCAGGAATAGCCCGTTAGAAGAAACGAGTTATTGTTGTTATAGATTCAACTACTGGGAACAAAAGTTCAGGCCCCAGTTACAGCCCCGCTCCTGTGCCAGGTAAGTCCACTATGGGCTCACCATAGTCCGTGCTACTTGGAACTTTTTGTTCCCAGTAGCTGAATCTATAACAACAAACAACAACAAAAAGTTGGTGAGCCCGTAGAAGGACTTACCTGGCACAGGAGCGGGGTTGTAACTGGAAAGAAACGAGAAAGGCAAGGCATAACTAAGGCAAGAGAGAGAGAGGTAAGGAGCAGGAAATCTTAGAGGAAGGTAAAAGCAAGTAACTTTGAATAACTAACGAAACTTACAAATAATATAGAATTTGATTCTCTAAAAGGTGACAGTTTGAGAACTAATTAGATTTAAGCCAATTACCGAGGTATAATCAGGTGCAGAGCGCACCTCTCTCTATATATATTTATATTATATATATATATATATATATATATATATATATATATATATATATATATATATACATATATATATATATATATATATATATATATATATATATATATATATATATATATATAATATGTATTATTTCATTGCAGTCGACCATAGCCAAGGAGGCAGCGCGGGGCGAGCCGTCCGAGGACCAAGGATGTCAACAGACAACATGTCAGTGCTTCTTAAGGCGTCTCACTCTCTTTAGGTGAGGTGAACTTGTTGCCAGCAGAACAGCATACACTCTGGGGAGAACATTGTTCACACAGGGGAGAACATTGTACACACATGAGAGAACATTGTACACACAGGAGAGAACATTGTACGCACAAGAGAGAACATTATCGTTCTCTGTGGAGAGTTGGCCGGGGTGAATGTTGACAAACGTGGTGTCCCACCCTGCCAACATGTCCCCAAGTGTGAGAGTGGTGGGAGAAGCAAGTCAAGACTCTCGTAATATCTGGAGTAAGGCACTCCAGCTTCAGGGCCTCAAAACAAAGGGATGGGAACGAAGAAAACATCTACGGACGTATTCAAAGTCGCAATGAATGTGATTATGTTATTTAATGAATGGTTCGATATACTGTTATAAAACAACAAACTCGAAACAATCCCGTAAACGTGACAATATCTACATATAACGTATACAGCATGACATAAATTCACCAAAACAATATTGTGTACGTCTTTTATTAAATACGAATTAGAGACCAATTGGTTAGGAATCAAACACAACTCAGGCGTACGAATCAGTGTGTATCATCCCTCATCCCTTTGTGTGTATTTTACCTCAATAAACTTATTTCAATCAGTGTGTTAATGTTTACGAAACGAATATCACGCCTTGTCAGTTACGACTCAGCTCGTTCTCCCGAGCGTTCCCAACGTCATTAAACTGTTGGACTAAATTGCTCGAACCTAACCTACCCGAGGACCCACGAACAGAAAACGGGACATCACGTTAATTTTGCACGCACGCTACCATTTTCAGCACATCAGTCTTTGGCCTTTGGGGAATTTGACGTCAACATGGGATGTACTGAGGAGGAGAACAGGTTGTACAAGTAGGATCAACATAAAATGGTCACTGTTAGAGTCAGTTCACACGGGAGACATCTCCTGTCCACGAGGCTAACCATAGCCCGTGCTTCTTGCCCAGCTCCTGTGCCAGGTAAGTTACGGGCTCACCATAGCCCGTGCTACTTGGAACTTGTTCCGAGTAGCTGAATCTATAATAACAACAGCAGTCAGTTCAGTTTGTTGACATCACCACTTTTCCTTTGCAGGACGCCTAAACTTCGCCTCCTCACCTTGGTGCTCTCCTTCAACTTCTTCATGGTGTCGGCCACGTTCTACGGAATGTCTCTGAACGCCGTCAACTACAGCGCCGACCCCTTCGTGTACATGGTGGTGGGCGGCCTGGTGGAGGTGCCGGGGTACACCGTGATGGCGCCCATCGTGGCCCGCCTCGGCAGGAAGTGGCCCAACATAGTCTGCTACTTCGTCAGCGGCACCGTCATCATGGCCCTGGCCTTCATCCCACCAGGTACAGCTTCTGCAAGTTAGTTAGGCCGGCCATCTTGGTGGACTGCTCACATGAGGGTAGAGAAGTACACAATCGCTCTCACTCATCCACATAAATAGCAACACACACACACACGGCCTAGCGGACAGCGCTCGGGAGTTGTAGTCCTCGTCAGGGTTCTATTCCCCTGACGAGGTAGAAACAAATTAGCAGTTTCACCTGATGCCCTGTTCACCTAACAGTAAATAAGTCCCTGTGAGCCTGACAACTGCTACGGGCTGCATCCTGGGGATATGTGTGTGTGTGTGTGTATGTGTGTGTGTGTGTGTGTATTCACTTAGTTGTATTCACTTAGTTGTATTCACTTAGTTGTATTTTACGGGGGTTGAGCTTTGCTCTTTCGGCTTTTGTGTGTGTGTGTGTGTGTGTGTGTGTGTGTGTGTGTGTGTGTGTGTGTGTGTGTGTGTGTGTGTGTGTGTGTGTGTGTGTGTGTGTACTCACCTATTTGTTCTCACCTATTTGTGCTTGTGGGGGTTGAGCTTTGGCTCTTTGGTCCCGCCTCTCAACTGTCAATCAACTGGTGTACAGATTCCTGAGCCTACTGGGCTCTATCATATCTACACCAGAAACTGTGTATGGAGTTTTAAGCCTCCACCACATCACTGCCTAATGAATTTCATCCGATAACTACTCTGACACTGAAAAAGTTCCTTCTAACGTCCCGGTGGCTCATGTGGGTACTCAGTTTCCACTTGTGTCCCCTTGTTCGCGTCCCACCAGTGTTGAATAGTTTATCCTTGTTTACCCGGTCGATTCCCCTGAGGATCTTGTAGGTTGTGATCATGTCTACCCTTACTCTTCTGTCTTCCAGTGTCGTAAGGTGCATTTCCCGCAGCCTTTCCTCTTAACTCATGCAACTTAGTTCTGGGACTAGTCTAGTGGCATACCTTTGGACTTTTTCCAGCTTCGTCTTGTGCTTGACAAGGTACGGGCTCCATGCTGGGGCCGCATACTCCAGGATTGGTCTTACATATGTGGTGTACAAGATTCTGAATGATTCCTTACACAGGTTCCTGAACGCCGTTCTGATGTTAGCCAGCCTCGCATATGCCGCAGACGTTATTCTTTTTATGTGGGCTTCAGGAGACAGGTTTGGTGTGATATCAACTCCTAGATCTTTCTCTCTGTTTCATTAAGTACTTCATCCCCTATTCTGTATCCTGTGTCTGGCCTCCTGTTTCCACTGCCTAGTTTCATTACTTTGCATTTACTAGGGTTGAACTTCAACAGCCATTTGTTGGACCATTCACTCAGTCTGTCTGGGTCATCTTGTAGCCTCATACTATCATCCTCTGTTTCAATCCTCCTCATAATTTTTGCATCATCGGCAAACATTGAGAGAAACGATTCTATACCCTCTGGGATATCATTTACATATATCAGAAACAGTTTAGGTCCAAGGACTGACCCTGTGTGTGTGTGTTTGTGTTAGAGAAAAGTATATGCAGTAGATATGATAGTAGTAGAAATATGAAGTACTGTAGGTTAACATTACAGTACTGTAGGTATCATTATAATACTTTACGTAAGATTATAGTACTACGGGAAGTCCCGCAGCACTATAATGCAGTACTATATACTTAATTATACTAAGTATAACTATGCAGTAACATATACTTTTCTCTAACACACACACACACACACACACACACACACACACACACACACACACACACACACACACACACACACACACACCACACACACACACACACACACACACGCACAGGGGGTCTGGTAGCTGAGTGGACAGCACGCAGTACTCGTAATTCTCTACAGTACTGACGGTAACATTGCGGTACTGAAGGTAACATTATACTGTAGTACTATAGCCTACAGTACTGTAGGAACCATTACGGTACTTGGTGAGGTGCAGCAGGAGAGACGTTTGGGCTGTGTTAGGTTACAGCGAGTGCTGTAGCAGCCCACTTGCCACACTCGG
>WNGS01150300.1:0-10388 GCA_020271785.1 Procambarus virginalis
CCGTACAAGACATGATGGACTATGTCACCCAAAAATGTCAGGAGGCTGTAAGCAGGTTTGTCCCAGCCCAACAGGAAAAAACAGAGAAGCAAAGGAAGAATCCGTGGTTTAATAGGGAATGTATGAAAGCAAAGAGCTGAACAAAAGGGCATGGAGGAACTTTCGTAATAACAGAACACCAGAAAGTAGAGAGAGATACCAGAGAACCAGGAACGAGTATGTCAGTGTGAGAAGAGCAGCTGAGAAAAGGTATGAAAATGATATAGCTAACAAAGCCAAGACTGAACCAAAGCTACTACACAGTCACATCAGGAGGAAGACAACAGTGAAGGAACAGGTGATTAAACTTAGGGTGGGCGAGGACAGGTACACAGAGAATGACAAAGAGGTGTGTGAAGAACTCAACAAAAGGTTCCAGGAGGTCTTTACAATAGAACAGGGAGATATCACGGCGCTGGGAGAGGTGGCAGCAAACCAGGTGACCTTGGATAGGTTCGAAATTACAAGAGATGAGGTCAAAAAGCACCTATTGGAGCTGGATGTGAGAAAAGCTGTTGGGCCGGATGGAATCTCGCCATGGGTATTGAAAGAGTGTGCAGGAGCACTTTGCTTACCACTCTCCATAGTGTATAGTAAGTCACTGGAAACGGGGGACCTACCAGAAATATGGAAGACTGCTAATGTAGTACCAATATACAAAAAGGGTGACAGACAAGAGGCACTGAACTACAGGCCAGTGTCCTTAACTTGTATACCATGCAAGGTGATGGAGAAGATTGTGAGAAAAAACCTAGTAACACATCTGGAGAGAAGAGACTTCGTGACAACCCATCAACATGGGTTCAGGGAGGGTAAATCTTGCCTTACAGGATTGATAGAATTCTACGATCAGGTGACAAGAATTAAGCAAGAAAGAGAAGGGTGGGCGGACTGCATTTTTTTGGACTGTCGGAAAGCCTTTGACACAGTACCCCATAAAAGGTTGATGCATAAGCTGGAGAAACAGGCAGGAGTAACAGGTAGGGCGCTCCAGTGGATAAGGGAGTACCTAAGCAATAGGAAACAGAGAGTTACAGTGAGGGGTGAGACCTCAGACTGGCGTGAAGTCACCAGTGGAGTCCCACAGGGCTCTGTACTTGGACCTATCCTGTTTCTGATATACGTAAATGATCTCCCAGAGGGTATAGACTCATTCCTCTCAATGTTTGCTGACGACGCCAAAATTATGAGAAGGATTAAGACAGAGGAGGACAGCTTGAGACTTCAAGAAGACCTGGACAAGCTGCAGGAATGGTCGAACAAATGGCTGTTAGAGTTTAACCCAAGCAAATGTAATGTAATGAAGATAGGGGTAGGAAGCAGGAGACCAGATACAAGGTATCATTTGGGAGATGAAATACTTCAAGAGTCAGAGAGAGAGAAAGACCTGGGGGTTGATATCACGCCAGACCTGTCCCCTGAAGCTCATATCAAGAGGATAACATCAGCAGCATATGCCAGGTTGGCTAACATAAGAACGGCCTTTAGAAACTTGTGTAAGGAATCTTTCAGAACATTATATACCACATATGTCAGACCAATCCTGGAGTATGCGGCTCCAGCATGGAGTCCCTATCTAGTCAAGCATAAGACTAAACTGGAAAAGGTTCAAAGGTTTGCCACCAGACTAGTACCCGAGCTGAGAGGTATGAGCTACGAGGAGCGACTGCAGGAATTAAACCTCACTTCGTTGGAAGACAGAAGAGTTAGGGGGGACATGATCACCACATTCAAGATTCTCAGGGGAATCGACAGGGTTGATAAAGACAGGCTGTTTAACACAAGGGGCACACGCACTAGGGGACACAGGTGGAAGCTGAGTGCCCAAATGAGCCACAGAGATATTAGAAAGAACTTTTTTAGTGTCAGAGTGGTTGACAAATGGAATGCATTAGGAAGCGATGTGGTGGAGGCTGACTCCATACACAGTTTCAAGTGTAGATATGATAGAGCCCATTAGGCTCAGGAAACTGTACACCTGTTGATTGACGGTTGAGAGGCGGGACCAAAGAGCCAGAGCTCAACCCCCGCAAGCACAACTAGGTGAGTACAACTAGGTGAGTACACACCACCTGTGTGTCACACACACACCACCTGTGTGTCACACACACACACCACCTGTGTGTCACACACACACACACCACCTGTGTGTCACACACCACCTGTGTGTCACACACCACCTGTGTGTCACACACATACACACACACCACCTGTGTCACACACACACACCACCTGTGTGTCACACACACACATCACCTGTGTGTCACACACACACCACCTGTGTGTCACACACACACACCACCTGTGTGTCACACACACCACCTGTGTGTCACACACACACACACACACCACCTGTGTGTCACACACACACACCACCTGTGTGTCACACACACACACCACACACACTGTGTGTCACACACACACACCACCTGTGTGTCACACACACACACCACCTGTGTGTCACACACACACACCACCTGTGTGTCACACACACACACCACCTGTGTGTCACACACACACACACACACCACCTGTGTGTCACACACACACACACACACACACACCACCTGTGTGTCACACACACACACACACACACACACCACCTGTGTGTCACACACACACACACACACACACACCACCTGTGTGTCACACACACACACACACACACACACCACCTGTGTGTCACACACACACACACACACACACACACACACACACACACACACACACACACACACCACCTGTGTGTCACACACACACACACCACCTGTGTGTCACACACACACACCACCTGTGTGTCACACACACACACCATCTGTGTGTCACACACACACACACCACCTGTGTGTCACACACACACACCACCTGTGTGTCACACACACACACACCACCTGTGTGTCACACACACACACACACCACCTGTATTCACTTAGTTGTATTCACTTAGTTGCATTTTACGGGGGTTGAGCTTTGCTCTTTCGGCCCGCCTCTCAACTGTCAATCAACTGTTTACTAACTACACTAACTACTTTTTTTTTTTCACACCACACACACACACACACCCCAGGAAGCAGCCCGTGACAGCTGACTAACTCCCAGGTACCTATTTACTGCTAGGTAACAGGGGCATTCAGGGTGAAAGAAACTTTGCCCATTTGTTTCTGCCGGGTGCGGGAATCGAACCCACGCCACAGAATTACAAGTCCTGCGTGCTATCCACCAGGCTACCTGGCCCCCCAATTATAACACCTGTGTGTTACACATAATTCTGTAACAAATGTTCTAGCATAAAACTTTGAACAGTTTATTAATTTCTTAC
Source organism: Procambarus virginalis (assembly GCA_020271785.1). NCBI lineage: Eukaryota > Metazoa > Arthropoda > Malacostraca > Decapoda > Cambaridae > Procambarus > Procambarus virginalis. The sequence goes on from WNGS01150300.1 coordinate 3,359, forward strand.
CGTTTGATGTACCAGGATGATCTATGTGTGCTGAAGTTTTATAGCTGGAGCTGGAAGATCCTGTCGAGATGACTTCTTCAAAGAGACTCTAATAGCTTCCCACACATTGTGTATGAGTTAAGTCTTCCAGTACTTGGCCTACAGAGTTACCAGATCTGATTTGCAGAAACTAGTGAACTATGGAGATGAGATTGTTAATAATATACTTTTTTGAGATTCATATGACTTGCAGATTAAAAACCAACCTTATTTTAAAATAGTACACTAAAGTACATAGCTAATTGCGAAATTCGTAGCTTTAACTACTTTAAAGCTAAACACTCAAGTTTTGAAAATAAGCACAATTTGCTATTTTAAGCAGAATCTGGCAACTCTGATTTAGCATGTAAACATTGACTTGCATTCACAATGTAGTTATTTATTTTTCAACAATTTAAAATGGGTTATGAAAATACACACATTGGTACATTATTGCAAAGTCACTATACTATATACATATATAGATATATAAATTGTTGCAAGTCGAGCAACATATATTTTACATTGAACAACAAATGAGATTGGAAAAGCAGTATTGCCAAAATAGACCCCAGACACCCTGTGGATAGTAATGGACCCCCATACCGACCCTATGAGGGGTAGTGGACCCGATAATAACACTATGGGCGGTAGTGGACACTACAAACACTATGGGCGGTAGTTGACTTCATAGCGACCCTGTGGGCGGCAATAGCCGCCATACACATCCAGTGGGTGTTATTGGACCCCATACTCATCCTGTGGGTGGTATTGGACCCCATACCCATCCTGTGGGTGGTTGGAGCCCCATACCCATCCAGTGGGTGATAGTGGACGCCATACTAATCCTGTGGGTGGTATTGGACCCCATACCCATCCTGTGGGTGGTTGTGAGGCCCATACCCATCCTGTCGGTGGTAGTGGACGCCATACACATCCAGTGGATGGTATTGGACCCCATACCCTTCCTGTGGGTGGATGTGATCCCCATACCCATCCTGTGGGTGGATGTGACCCCCCATACCCATCCTGCGGGTGGTATTGGACCCCTTACTCACCTAACAGGTGGTAGTGGACCCTATACGCATCCTATAGTTGATATATAGTAGACACCACACCATTTGCAGTAGTTTACCCCATAGACAACATAACATCGTTTTCTGTTAGCGTTCCTACAGAACATTCTTTAAATATTTTTAAAGCACAAACTATGGTATATAATATTAATTGGTGAAGCACTGTTATTCTATGTAATAATTTATAGTGCTTATTATAATTTACTAAGAACAACTAATATTTCTCAAAACAAAACTAAGAGCCTTCAATAGGATGTAGTTGATTTGTAATATTCTAAGAGCATGGACAATAGTAGGTAAATTTCACAACCCATGTGTGACCTGAAAACTACAATTTTCATTATAATTGAACCAATCACGACTATTCTGCTATCTACGTTGATGGAAGGGTATTGTGAGACGTAAATTGGTACGTGAGGAAGAGTTTGGGCCTTGGTAAAAAAGGTAACTGGGAATATATCACATATGTACTAAATCACATTCAACATATGGACTTTAAGCATTAAGTCATATACCTGTATGTGCTGTCTTGTGTGAGGACGGGTTGGTGTGTGTACGTGTGTAACACACACATACTTATGTGGTACGTATGTACTACATAATTGTAAGGCGTTTGCTGAATTAGAAAAGCCGCTAGCAGTCCACCCTTAACGACACAATTAACTCATTACATAAAAAATACGTAACTGTGCAACAGTGTGTGGGAATTGGGGAACTGGTGTGCATTCAGACGACTGGTGAGGACCAACAATGACGTAGAAGGATGGCACTAGCGTCTGAATCAAAGGGCAGTGAGAGACAACTTGGCTTTATATAATAAATAAATAAATATAAATAAATATGTTTATTCAGGTAAGGTACATACATACAAGTGATGTTACATTAATGGATCGATTTATAGATAGAGCTAGTACATACAATGCCTAAAGCCACTATTACGCAATGCGTTTCGGGCAGGAAAAACATTAATATCTAGAACTTAATACTAATTGAGCATAAAGAATAAAATGTGTTGAGAACAAATACAAATAAAGATAAAAAAAGGGGGAACATGACTGAAAAAGCAGCACAAATACAAAAGGTTGACAAACAGCGTTGATTAAAAAAATAACAGACATGGGTTGACAATAGAGGGGTAAGGTAGGTTACAGGGAATTTATTAGGTAGTGTTTAGTTTTAATCTTAAACTGGTTGAGAGAGGTACAGTCTTTAACATGGTTGGGAAGGTCATTCCACATTCTGGGTCCCTTGATTTGTAGAGCATTTCTAGTTTGATTAAGTCGTACTCTTGGAATATCAAAACTGTATTTATTTCTGGTGTGGTGCTCATGGGTTCTGTTACAACCTTCAATGAAGCTTTTGAGTTCAGGATTGGCATTACAGTTCAGCGTTTTATATATGTATGATACACATGAGAGAATGTGCAGTGACTTAATATCTAACATATTCAGAGATTTGAGTAGGGGTACCGAGTGATGTCTGGGGCCAGAGTTGGATATTGTCCTAATAGCAGCTTTGTGTTGAGTAATTAGAGGACGTAAATGATTTTGGGTAGTAGAACCCCAAGCACAAATACCATAGTTGAGATATGGATAGATGAGGGAGTAATAGAGAGTCACCAGGGCAGGTCGGGGTACATAATATCTGATCTTAGAAAGAATGCCAACAGTTTTTGAAACTTTTTTTGATATATTTAGAATGTGTCCCTGGAAATTCAGCTTGTGGTCAATGAGAACGCCAAGGAACTTGCCATCTAATTTGTTACAAATTTGGGTATTGTTTATTTTGAGATTTATTTGATTAGAGGATTTATTGCCAAACAGAATATAGAAAGTTTTGTCAATGTTAAGGGTGAGTTTGTTGGCAGTTAGCCAAAGATGGACTTTATTTAGCTCAGTATTTACTGTGGCATTTAGAGCAAGGGGGTCAGGACTGGAGTAAATGAAGGTTGTGTCGTCAGCAAATAGAATTGGTTTGAGGTGTTGGGAGGCATTTGGAAGGTCATTAATGTAGATGAGAAAGAGGAGAGGGCCAAGTATGCTGCCCTGAGGAACACCAATGTTGATGGGTAGGGTGGGAGAAATTGAATTATTCACAGAAACATACTGGAGCCTGTCAGTAAGGTAAGATTTGAGGTATTGCAGGGAGTGTCCTCTGACTCCATAATGATGTAATTTAAGAAGAAGGTTTTGGTGGTTGACAGTGTCAAAAGCCTTACGCAGGTCCACAAATAACCCAACAGGGAACTCATTTTTATCAAGAGCTGCATGAATCAAGTTAATCATACTAATAAGTGCATCGTTAGTGCTTTTTTTGGGTCTGAAGCCATATTGACAAGAGCTAAGTATATTGTGTTTGGCTAGATAAGAGTAAAGCTGCTTGTAGATTAGTTTTTCAAATATTTTTGACAAGTTAGGCAGGATTGATATAGGTCTGTAGTTGTTAACATCTGTGAGATCACCACATTTGTGGACAGGGGTTACTCTCGCTTTCTTTAGAATATCTGGAAAGGTTTGGAGTTCAAGTGACTTGTTGAAGAGCAATGCAATAGCAGGGGCTAAAGATCTGGAGGCTTTTTTGTAAATTAAAGTTGGTATCTCATCAAGGGCACTAGACTTGGTTTTAAGGGAAAGGATTATCTCATTGACGTCAGTGGAATTAGTAGGCTTTAGGTACAGAGACTGTGGATAGTTACCTGTAAGATAGTCCTTAACATCAGTACTGGAAGATGGAATATCATTTGCAAGGGATGACCCAATGGAAGAGAAGAACCTATTGAACTCAATAGCAGAATCAGAGGCTGAAAGCTGACCATCGTTATTGGACAGGAGTGTTGGTTTGTTATTTAAAATCTTCTTTGATCCCAATATTTGTGAGATTGTGCTCCAAGTTTTTTTAATGTTGCTCTTTATTTGGGTAAATTTATCTTCGTAGTATTTAGTTTTGGCTCGTCTAATTATTTTAGATAGCAATAACGAGTAATTCTTTGAAAATTCTTTGGAGACGGTTCCTAACCTATACTTCTTCTCAAGGTCATGTTTTTTATTAATGGATTTAAGTATTCCCTTTGTAAGCCAAGGATTGTTAAGCCTTTTGGTTGTGACTTGTTTTGTAAGCCTAGGACAGTGGGTGTTATAAAGGTTAAGAGTTTTTTGAAGAAAAGATTGCACTGCTAGGTTGATGTCCCCTATGTTACCTAACTCGGATTCCCAGTTGACATTATCAGCAGCAGTTATAAAATTGTCTATAGCAGTTTCATTGTGCAGCCTAAAGCTTAACTCCCTTGACTCAAGAGGTGGTTTGATAATGTTAGTTAAGAGAAATGTGGGGTAATGGTCTGTAGTGCTATCGGTGATTATACCTGAAGTAAGCGGAGAGGTTATGTTGGTCCAAATGTGATCAAGAGTCGTGGCAGTACTATCAGTGATTCTAGTAGGTCTAGTGATTAAGGGTATGAGGAAGCAGGAATTCATACAGTTGAGGAAGCTAACAGCAGTAGGGTGTTCAGGCTCGCAGAGGTCAATATTAAAGTCCCCTGCGATAATTAGATGGTTTTTGTTCAGTCTGTTATCGAGTATTAGATTTCTAAGGTTTGAATTGAATTCGGACACATCAGTGTTAGGAATTCTATAGACTGCACCCACAGACAGGACAGACTCGGCACCCTTGACTCTGAAACTGGCGAAGATATACTCCCCACAGCAGTCTCTAGTTCTAATTATTTTTAAGCATGTTAGTTCTTGGTGGTAGTAAAGAGCAGTACCACCACCTCTCTGAATTTGACGACAGTTGTGAATTGCCGAGTAGTTAGGCATGTTAAAGAGTTGAGTAGTATCCTCTTTCAACCACGTTTCAGTAAGTATAATAAAAGAGAATTTGTTGTCAATAGTTTCAATCAAGGCACTAACATCATCGAAGTGTTTACCTAGGGATCTAACGTTCAAGTTGATTACAGAGATATTGTGATTATGTGTTAATACATTGTTTACATCATGTGCTGTAAAATATCTGCAATTTTGATCATTAAAGTGATGATTGTCATAGATAGTGGATAAGAGGTTTAGTTCTGGGTCTATACTTGTCTGCATAAAAAGGCTGGTTGCAGGAAAACAAGGCAAGAGTGCCAAAATAGAAAATAAAGAAAAGTAGAATAAAAATTCTAAAGTAATATAAACTTAATGGTAATTTAAGTAATAAAAACTTAATGGGAACTAGGAATGTAAAAAATGAACTAGAATAATTAATAACAATAGATGACCAAAAAAGTCAAAAAGCAATTATGAAATCTATAAAATGAAAAGCTTGCTTACTATACTATTATAAGTACACTATAGTTTAATACTAAAGTTACACTAAGACAAAATGAGGTAGTTTAAATAGAGATACACTCAGGAACACTGGATAATGAAGTTAATACTAGAGGACACAGGCAAAGCCAGTGTACTATGGAACATGGGAGTAAAATGAAAGAAGACAATAATAAAGATGACAATTTTTTTTAACTAAAGTTAAAACCTTTTGAAAGGAAAGGCAGAGCTAAAGTACACAATGGTAGTTAAATGAGATTATAATTTGAATTCTGGCTATACAGCAGCTATCCCACAGTCACTGAGGAAAGAATTAAGGTGAGCTTCAGTGGTTATTGAATAGGTTTTTCCAATGTCAGTCCTCCTAGCTATAATTTTACCATCTCGCACAAAACAGTGCTTAATTATAGGGAATTTTTGCAGAAACCACGCAGTTTAAAAAAGAGATTTTGCCTGAACCTGGTCAGACATTCATTCACATAAACAGAGGATTTACTAGCGACTGCAGATGTGATAAGATCAGACTTGCGGGAGCAGCTATCTAGTTTTATTCGTATTCTACGGTTATTTGTACCAGATGATTTGGTACCCACTCTATAAGCTGATTTGATGTGATTTTTTTGGATTGAATACCTTAACTTATCCTGCAATACCTTGATCACGATGGCAGCACAGTCTTCTCCATCAGTTTCTTGGGGAAAATCATGTGAAGAGATAATTACAGACTCAAGTAGTTTATGTTGGTCTGTTTCGTCTTGGGTAACAGTGTGTTGGTGTTGTAGGTTGTTCAGATGGTTCTCAAACTGTTGCAATATTTCTTCCTGTTTTCTAGTGGTTTCATCTGGATTAAAGTTAGTAACTGTGTTCTTGAGAAGGTTTAATTCTTGCTCGAGGTGGACGACTTTGGTAGATAGATCTTGATTGTTCTTGAGTAAGGCTCCAGCTTCATTCTGCAAAGATAATAATGAACCTTGCAGGTTCATTATTAAGGCCGACTGCTCTTTGATTACTGACATTTGATCTTCATGTACTTGAGTTAATAACTTGAGCCAAGGGTTATCAGCAAGGCGCTTGAAGTCAGAACAAGGGGCAGCTGCTCGTTTAAGTTGGTCCATATGGCTACATAACAGTTGCATGGCCCGAGTCGGAGACGGCGCTGCGCCCAGCTGGGATTGTTTGTTATTGTTGACGAGGGGAGAGTCGGTACCCCCCACGGCGGCCACCGAGGGGGAGATAGCTGAACTAATCATGTTGCTAGCCTGGCTAGTAGGGTTATTCCTGTTTGGTGTGCTTCCTTTCTTAAGGGCCTTACCGGTCTTATTTTGCATGGTAGCAGGATAAATGTAGGCAGGTACAATAGGGAAGACTCGTTGATGAGGCAGCAGTGAACGTCGGGTACAGCTTCCTAGCTCCAGGGAGCAACACTAGTGAGGTCGAAATGTGAGAATACGGGTTGGTCTTGTTGGTTTTTTCAATCACATTTGGGTCACTGTGTACTTAGCTGCCTTCGGGTGATGCTACATCATTTGTTGGTAGCCGAGAGCTCAAAGATCAGCTGATAAAAGAGGAGGGAGGGCAGGGCCGACAGGTGTTGCTTGGCGTTTCACCTTTCGTTCGACGGATGAACGT
>WNGS01150309.1:0-14196 GCA_020271785.1 Procambarus virginalis
GAGTTACGACTCTGGGTTCTTTAGATGGAAACCAGAGGTCAAAATTGAGCTTATTAACGACAATATGGCAGGGCACGCATAGAGAGAGTAGCTGTTTGTAATCATCCCTGCCAGAAGTAAGACTATTCTTGTTTCTCAAAAGCATTTAAGATTGAGCTTGGGTTGTTTATTAATAATAAATAGGCATCACTATGTTTACTAATACTGTCTAATCATTTGTAAAGTAAACCTGAGTAAATGTAGTATCGGGCACCGTATGATTAGTTGAACAGTCTGCGGCAGCATAGCTTCGGAGAGGGAGACGGGAGACTCGACTTCTTCTCTGCTGGCTGCTGTGCTGTTCGGACGCGCTCTCTCCTTCCTCTTATTCTTTATTTTCTGTGACTTAGTTGGTTAAGTACTCCATTACTCAGTTTGTATATGTCTGGCATACCTATCGTTATATGTGTAGAGTAGTATACCTGGGGTGTAGTAAGTATATTTAAGTTTTTTGTACCTGTTATGCTAACGGGGGTCCCAGTGTACCACGTGGTCCCCTACCCTAGGCTGACTCTAGTGTGTTATAGTAGAGCTTTACCCTAGCTTGCTTTCAGTGTAAAACCTTGTATCCTGCCTAGGTGGACCAAGGCTTTTAACGTAAGATTGTGTGGTAAAGTTAGTATTAAATTGTTATTGGTGTGATTGTGTATGGGGGGTGTTAAGGGGTTAATAAATAAGTAAGTTTGAACAGAGTATCCCTTATTCCTGTGTGGGAGTACAATAATCATTTCCTAGACTAACCAGGTTTAGTAGCAAGCATTTATTTTGTGGATATTTTACTTTGGGGGCCGGGCCTTTTGTTCTCCCATATCTTGATACCTCTAGTCTACTTACCCTTACCCCTTAATAGTACCAGTTCCCCCATAGCAACCCACAATTTTTATAACAAGTGGTTGGCCAGTCCGGGAAGAACTATTATTGTAAAAAATTAGATCTTTGAATGCCAAAACTAAAAAATTCTTGTTTCCGCAGAACGGTTGTGTGCTAGCCTAGGGTCCAGCTCACCTGGCGTAGGACATTCATTGCACTGACTGGACACCCAACTGGATCTCTTCACGATTAAGGTTAGTGTGGCCTTGTGTTAGGGGCCGTGCAAATTTTTTTTTTTTTTTCCAATTTTAATTTTAAATTTTTCTGTGGCTAGGAGCTAAAATTTTTAGTGATGTCTTCTGACATGCAGAGACTGGCAGAGGAGCCTTCATTGGGGAAATAAAGAAACTTACCAAGTCTAATTTAGTATTGTTAGGCAAGGAATTTGGTCTAGAATTAAATGCCGCAAATAAAAAGTGGATCTTGTTGAATGAAATACTACAACATTGTATCGATGAAGGACTATTGGCAGAGGATACTCCTTTATGCCAGCCTAGCCAAACAGAAAGTGCAGCTCATACAGAGAGAGAGTTAGCTCTAGAGTTAGCAAGAATAAAATTAGAGGAGCAAAGACTCAAAACCGAGGAGGCTAGAATTAGAGCGACTGCCCCTAGACCTCCACCTACCGGGGATTCAAACCCCAGGCATTATGAGAAGAAGCATAACTTGCCTGAATTTTCAGAGTCGGATCCTGAAAGGTTTTTCAACCATTTTCAGAGATTGGCCCTGTCCATGACCTGGCCAAAGGAAGAGTGGGTGAAAATCCTACAGGGAAGACTCAGGGGTAAAGCCCAGATATTTTTATTAATATGCCTGACGACGAGTGTTTTGATTATGATAAAGTCAGGGAACGAATTTTGAGGGCATATGAAATTACTCCTGAAGCTCACCGCCAAGCTTATCGCAACCTTAGGCCTACACACAACCAACCGTTCACGGAATTCGCGACTGATCAAAGTAGGCTGTTTGATAAATGGATTCGCTCGGCTAAAGCCGAAACATCGAGGCATTGAAAGACTTAGTTTTAAAGGAACAGTTTAGATAGTATGCCAGACATGGTAGCTCAGTATTTAAGAGGAAGGGTAGAGTTAAATTCTAAAATAGGGGATTTGGCCAAGATGGCAGAAAACTACCAGTTGGCGGGCAAAAGGCCCAATAAAAATAATTTTACCCCACAGAGTAGCAAAACTTATACCCACAGCCAGTCCAGACCAGCTCATTCTAAACCTTTACCTAATGCACCTTCTGTTTCAGACATAACTAACCCTGTTAAATTGTTAGCCCCACGACACTAAAGAGTGAACCGAAGGGTAATTCGGTTAGTAATGTCTCTTCTCCCCGACGTTTTTGTGGTCATTGTAAAAGTTCAACCCACCATATTAGCCGTTGTTGGCAACTGTACCCGGAAAAAAGACCCAATGCTCTCGTTGTGACACAGGGCTTGAGGCCTTCTGAAGGGTTAGGGAGTAAGACTTCCAACCCACAGTGGTTGGACCTGCTTACCCCATTCTTATCGAAAGGGAGACTACTTTTGTCTGAGGGTTCTTCCTGGAGGGACGTGGTGATCTTCCGAGACACCGGTGCCATCCAGACTTTAATTTTAGAGAGTGCTTTGCAAGGTGCCAATACTCTCGACACTGGAGAGGTGGTACTGGTCGAGGGTGTCACTAGTGATACTCGAGCAGTACCCCTCCGTAAGGTTACCCTGGAATCTGATTTCCACAAGGGTATTTGTACAGTCGGAGTCACTTCGTACCTACCTTTCCCTAATGTTGATGTAATATTGGGTAATGATTTAGCCGGGGATAAGGTAGGGGACTCCAGACTGCCTGTTATGTTGCCTACCCAAAGGTTTGCCTGGATTCACCCACCGCAGAGGATAATGTTGTGTACCCTGCGTGCGTGGTGACTAGGTCTATGGGACTTAAATGTAAGGGCAGCCCTGTGCTTGCCAAGGTGGTAAATCCCAAGGACACGAGGGACCTTCCGAGTGGTGAAAGCCCAGTGGACCTTGCGGACACATTCATGGCCCGACTCGATGACGGGCCGAGGACATTGTGGAGAGCCTGCCACCGCCGCCTACCGAGAGTAGTGGGAGGGGGAGGAGAACACTGTTGAGCCTCGGCCAATGGCATCTGACCAAGGCCTGGATGCCTCCTTGAGTGAGTTACAAAAAGCTGACCCCAGTCTTGCAGATTGTCACGAGACAGCCGTCTCTAGGGAGGAAATTGTAGACGCAGCAACTGGGTACTACTACAATGATCGGATTTTGATGAGAAAATGGAGACCTCAGAGTGCTCCCTTGTCAAATGAGTGGGAGGTAGTCCACCAGGTTATGTTGCCGACCTGCTATAGAGAAAGAGTTTTGTCAGCTGCCCATGATGATCCTATGGGGGGACATCAAGGCATTAATATTACCTATCACAAAATCTGCAAGTATTTTTTCTGGCCCAAGCTGAAAAGCGATGTGGCAAAATTTTGTAATGCATGTATTGCTTGTCAACTTGTTGGGAAACCAAACCAGACTCCACCTAAAGCTCCTCTTAAGCCTATTGTCGTGCCGGAGGAACCATTTTCTCATGTGGTAATGGACTGTGTTGGTCCATTACCTAGAACTAAGTCTGGTAATATTTACCTAATTACGATGATGTGTATCACGACTCGTTACCCAGAGGCTTTTGCTGTAAGGAACATCCGAGCAAAGACTGTTGTTGCTCGTATGTTGCAATTTTTTCCACTTTTGGACTGCCTCGGGTTGTACAGACTGACAATGGTACTAACTTTAAGTCTGATATTTTTGAACAATTTTGTAAGGACCATGGAATAACTCATAAGGTTTCCAGCCCATACCATCCACAGAGTCAGGGGGTCATTGAAAGGTTCCATCTAACTCTGAAGCAGATGTTGAAGACATCGTGCGAGAGTTCCCATACCTTCTGGGACGAGAACTTGCCGTATGTTTTGTTTGCTGCTAGGGAGGGGTTGCAAAGTTCACTGGGTTGTTCTCCTTTTGAGTTAGTCTTTGGCCATAAAGTTCGTGGACCCTTGCAAATGTTACAGGAGAATCTGTTAGGGAACGTAACGTTAACCGAAGGTTCGGCTTTCTTTGCGCAACACCACCAGAGACTCAAGGACTGCAAGGCTGCGGCACTAAAGTATCTTGGGAAGGCCCAAGAGAATATGAAAGAACGGAACGATGCCAAGGCTAAGTTGCGGGTATTTCAGCCCGGTGACCCTGTCCTGGTACTAAAGCCTCGACTGGGGAGCACTATGTCCCACAAGTACGAGGGCCCCTACATTGTGACAGAGAAGACTGGGGACCTCACGTACAAAGTGAGACACTCTGATAAGCGTAAACAGGTAATGCTCGTACACGTGAATCGGCTGAAGAAGTTCCAGGGCCCCAGGCCCATTGCACTAACCAATGTTTCCATTTCCAGTGAGGGAGGGGATGATTGTTCTGGGGACCCAACTAATCTCATTCTCAATAATTCTAGTTCTGTGAATGCTGTGGAGGAGGGACTGTCCCATTTGCAGATGTCCCAACGTGACGAGGTGCAGTCGTTGCTTGACGAATTCTCCAGTCTGTTCGGGGAGGTCCCGACCCAGACTGATGCCATTTACCATGATGTCGAGTTGACGGACTACACCCCCATTCGCCTTCAACCCTATCGGATGAGTCCGGAAAAGAAGGCCATCGTCCGTAAGGAGGTCGACTTCTTGCTCCAGCACGGCCTCATCAGGCCGAGCCAGGGCTCTTGGTGCTCGCCCTGCCTTTTGGTCCCCAAACCAGATGGCTCCTGGCGATTATGCACCGATTATCGGCAGCTCAACAAGGTGACCATAGTGGACGCCTATCCGTTGCCACGTCTCGAGGACTGTATCGACGAAATCGGGAACGCCACGTACGTATCGAAATTCGATCTATCGAGAGGGTACTATCAAATCCCTCTCACTGAACGTGCTAAACAACTAACGGCGTTTGTGACCCCCGAGGGTGTGTTTGAGTATCAAGTGTTACCATTCGGCTTGCGTAATGCCCCTGCCACGTTCCAGAGGCTAATGAACTCTTTGCTCGCTAATGTGCCAAATTGTCGGGCGTATTTAGATGATATTGTGCTCTTTGATATTAATTGGGCTGACCACATAGCTAGGTTACGCCAGTTGTTCACAGTGTTGAAACATGCAAATCTAACTTTAAATGCTAAAAAGTGTCATTTTGGCCAAGGCACAGTGACGTACCTCGGTTATGAAGTGGGCCAAGGAAAAGTGTTACCTCGACAAGACAAAATTAGTGCTATTCTGGACTATCCAGTGCTCAGGTCTAAAAAGGACATTCAACGATTTATCGGTATGTGTGCGTACTACCGACGCTTTTGTCAAAACTTTTCCAGTGTGGCCACTCCTCTCACAGATTTGTTGCGGAAGGCCGTTAAATTTAAGTGGTCATCGGACTGTGCAGAGGCATTTAAAAACTTGAAATTGATCTTAGCTTCCGCCCCAGTGCTTGCTAGTCCAAGGTTCGACCGTCCGTTTAAAATTCAAGTTGACGCGTCTGACTCGGGTGCTGGTGCAGTGTTGTTGCAAACTGGGGATGATAAAGTGGAACACCCAGTATATTATTACTCTGTGAAATTTGACAAGGCGCAGCGCAATTATTCGGTGATAGAGAAAGAGGCGTTGGCGCTTGTGCTAACTTGCAAAAAGTTCGAAGTGTACCTCACAGGTAATATAGTGGAAGTGTACACGGACCATAACCCATTAGTTTTCATGAATCAGATGAAGCAGAAAAATAAGCGCATCCTCAGGTGGGCATTGTACCTACAGGACTTTAATCTATCTATTATCCACCTACCGGGCCGGCTCAACGTGATAGCCGACGCTCTGTCCCGCTTGCCTGAGTAACATTCATCTGAGCCGCAGGAAGCCATACCAAATGTCATGCTTTAGTTATTTTTTTTTAGGTTCTCCTGTGACATTAAATATCCCGTGTCCAATTTATTTACTTCCTTTTTTTTTTTTTTGTTTGGTGTATGTTTTTCTTTCAGAGAATTCCCTTGTAATTTTTTTTTGACAGAGAAATTGTTGTTTGGTTGATTTTCTATTATGTCATGGATGTCCATTTTATTCTGTATACTCTTACAAAAAAAATATGACTACTATTCTAGTAGTCACATTTTTTTTTTCTCTGAAGGGGGGAGGAGTGTTACGACTCTGGGTTCTTTAGATGGAAACTAGAGGTCAAAATTGAGCTTATTAACGACAATATGGCAGGGCACGCTTAGAGAGATGTAGCTGTTTGTAATCTTCCCTGCCAGTCGTAAGACTATTCTTGTTTCTCAAAGAGTATTTAAAGATTGAGCTTGGGGTTGTTTATTAAATAATAAAATAGGCATCAACTATGTTTACTAATACTGTCTAATCATTTGTAAAGTAAACCTGAGTAAATTTAGTATCGGGCACCGGTATGATTAGTTGAACAGTCTGCCGGCAGCATAGCTTTCGGAGAGGGAGACGGGGGACTCGCACGCTCTTCTCTGCTGGCTGCTGTGCTGTTCGGACGCCCTCTCCTCCTTCCTCTTGATTCTTTTTTTTCTGTGACTTAGTTGGTTAAGTACTCCATTACTCAGTTTGTATATGTCTGGCATACCTATCGTTCTATGTGTAGAGTAGTATACCTGGGGTGTAGTAAGTGTATTTACAAGTTTTACCTTACCTGCTAGGCTAACGGGGTCCCAGTGTACCACGTGGTCCCCTACCCTAGGCTGACTCTAGTGTGTTATAGTAGAGCTTTACCCTAGCTTGCTTTCAGTGTAAAACCTTGTATCCTGCCTATGTGGACCAAGGATTTTAACGTAAGATTGAGTGGTAAAGTTAGTATTAAACTGTTATTGGTGTGATTGTGTATGGGGGTGTTAAGGGGTTAATAAATAAGTAAGTTTGAACAGAGTGTCCCTTATTCCTGTGTGGGAGTTCAATAATCATTTCCTAGACTAACCAGGTTTAGTAGCAAGCATTTATTATTGTGGATATTTTACTTTGGGGGCCGGGCCTTTTGTTCTCCCATATCTTGATACCTCTAGTCGACTTACCCTTACCCCTTAATAGTACCAGTTGCCCCATAGTCAACCCACATAATATTTTATAACAATAACTACTAAAACAAACCATACTATTAAACTTACGTGAAGTGATCAACTGGAATGAAACTTGATAGCTACCACATAGATACTAAACACTATAACAAATATTGATATAATGACCACAAATCTACAAAAAATATATATAAAATGCAAGCAGAATAAGCGACAGTTATAAAGTACTAACCACAATCTTATAAAAATTCAAATATTAAATAAAACTAAATAACAAAAAATGTATTATGTATCCTAAATAAAAAATTATAATACTGTACAAGGTCAAGACTTGAAATAAGTAAGAAAAGGCAAAAACATGGTAAATTAAACAAAATTATAATAAAATGAACTACCTACCAGAATGAACTATAAATCAAATTACAGGGCTACTGTGCACTATACAGTGTACAATTGAACAGCCGAAAGGTTGCTATTTAACAGAGGCCGCAGCTCCTTTATATATAAGGATTACATTACTCTCAAATCTGACTGGCCATTTATACAAGTGTCCAGAATTTTAAAATCAGATTCCAGCAGAGAATGATTAAACTCATAACAGTGGTTTCTACTCTCCGAAAATGCTGGTTTAGACAATGGTAATCCAGTCCTGAAAGAAAGTCCCCGGTGCTCAAGTATCCTAACCTTAAAGTTCCGAATGGAACTCCCGATATATCCAGCATTACAGCTGGAACAATTATACATATATACGACATTAGAGCACAGGGGAGTAGGCACTTTATCTTTAAATTTAAAATAAGAGCCTATGGTATTAGTGTTGACAAAAATAACTCTAAAGTCTACTTGAGGATAACAATGCTGCAACATTTTCCTCAAACGACTCCTTACAGAAAAACTAATAGTGCCATAAAATGGTAATTTAATATTTAATATCCCTTTCTATTGTAGTAATGCTACATGATGGGTGAAACTTCTTATTAAGAAATTCCTTATAAAAGTATATACCATATGCAAAGGATAACCATTATTATTTGAAAAAAAATTCACAAGAAAATTAATTTCTTGATCAAAGTTATTCCAATTTGAACATAAAACAAAGGCCCTATTCAGTAGAGTATTAATTGCATTTTTTTAAAAAATATCAGGAACAAAGGAATTAAAATTTAAACCTAAACCAGTGAAAGTTGGTTTTCTAAAAACATTAGTGTTCAACCCATTAAGGTTATTCACTTTGACATCAAGAAACGATAATGAATTATCCACTTCACACTCTGCAGTAAAACGTATATTACGATGTTCTGCATTAAGATACTCTCTAAATTTCTCAATATGACATTGGTCCCTAAATAAAAAAAAAGTGTCATCTACATATCTCCTATACAAGGCTGGTTTAAAGGCCAAAGGACATTTATCAAGCCAATTTGTTTCATGAAAACTCAAAAATGCATTAGCAAGTGCAGGACCTAAAGGAGACCCCATTGCTACTCCATCGATTTGTTTATAATATTTATTATTAAACATAAAGACAGAGTCTTTAAATGCTAATTCTAACAACCGTCTGAATATTTTACTACAAAATCCAGACACTAAATTAGTGTCAGCAAATAGCTGATTTACACAAATATCAATGGTCTCCAACAAAGGAATATTAGTAAAGAGTGATTCAACATCGAAACTAGCCATTGTAGTTGGGAACTCAAAATGTAAAGAGGAAAGTTCCTTTACAAAATCCTGAGAATTTCTCACAGTAAATTTATTATACGTTAATGGTTCTAATAATGGAACCAGAAACTTCGCCAGTTTATAATTAAAAGTGCCAATCGCTGATAAAATAGGACGAATCGGTATACCTGTTTTATGAACTTTAGGTAACCCATATAAGATGCCTGGCTTAGAGCCAGTTGCAAGCAGTTTTGTATAATGAAAAAGACAGTCTTTCAGACCTCTTAAAACTCTATTTAGTTTATCCTCACACTTCAAAATATACGAAAAGGGGTCTATATCAACAAACTTTAATTTAGAGGGGTCTTCTAACAACCTTTCAACTTTATTCACGTAATCTAACTTATCCAAAACCCCTACCTTTATCTGGTCTAGTAATACAAATACTCTCATCCTTCCTTAAGCCATTAATACATTCTAATTTCCTTTTGTCGAATGGAGGGAATGTAGATTTATATTTACCAAAGTCATTAAAGACTCATGTGCTAAGGAAGAAACAGTACTGATGATATTGGTCCAACTATAATTTGTACCAGTCCTTAGGGTACAAGTTTCATGTATTACATAGCCGCTCAAAACCTAAAAAATGATTAACAAATTTAGGGTTTTTTACACGTCAACCCGAAGTCTAACCCCAGAGAGAGAAGTTCTTTCTCGACGGGAGACAAAATTCTCTTTGAAACATTAAAAACCACCTTATCAGGGTCCACTGAGTTCAATGAAGGTATACCTAAGTTACACATCCATGTCCTTCCCGTGAATAATGACAAAAAGGGTTGAAAATGTAGACTTATTCATGGGAAGAAGAAGAAATTGAGGAACTTAGGTATATCTTCATTTAATTCGTTGGACCCTGATAAGGTTGTTTTTAATTTTTCAAAGAGAATTTGGTCTCCTTCGCGAAAGAACTTCTCTCTCTGGGGTTAGACTTGGGGTTGACGTGTAAAAAACCTAATTTGTTAATCATTTTTTAGGTTTTGAGCGGCTATATAATATATTGAAAACTTCGTACTCGCCAGGACTGGTTACAAATTATAGTTGGAACCCAATATCATCAGTACTGTTTCTCCCTTAGCCCATGAAGTCTTTAATGACTTTGTTAAATATAAATCTACATTCCCTCCATTCGACTAAAAGGAAATTAGAATGTATTAATGGCTTAAGGAAGGATGAGCGTATTTGTATTACTAGACCAGATAAAGGTAGAGGTATAGTGGTTTTGGACAAGTTAAGATGTACATGATAAGTTGAAAGGTTGTTAGAAGACCCCTGTAAATTTAAGTGTGTTGATATAGACCCCTTTTCGGTATATGTTGAAGCTGTTTGAGGAGTGAAACTAAATAGGAGTTTTTAAGAGGTCTGAAAGACTGTCTTTTTGATTAATCAAAATTGCTTGCAACTGGCTCTAAGCCAGGCATCCTATATGGGTTACCTAAAGTTCATAAACATTTATACAGATTCGACCTATTTTATCAGTTGATTGGCACTTTTAATTACCAACTGGCGAGTTCGGGTTCCATTATTAGAACCATTAACGCAGAATGAATTTACCGTGAGAAATTCTCAGGATTTGTGTAAAGGAATTTTCCTCATTAAATTTTGAGTTCCCAACCATAATGGCCAGTTTCGATGTTGATTCACTTTTTACTAATATTCCTTTGGTGGAAACCATTGATATTTGTTTAAATCAGCTATTTGCTGACACTAAATTTAGGGTCTGGATTTTGTAGTAAATATTCAAACGGTTGTTAGAATTAGCGGTTAAAGACTCTGCTCTTTACATACAAGAGTTTGTTACATTCTTGTACAGCCACTAGTACGCGGTAGCCGTTTTGGGCAGGTTCCTGGGATACGATCCCCGGCCGCGAAGGAGATCATTGTTTTTTATCATCCAAGTACACATTTTTTCTGTTGCGTTAAACAGAGGGCTACAGTTAACGAATTGCGCCCAGTAAACCTTCCCCGGCCAGGATACGAAACCCATGACAAAGTGCTCAAGGAACACCAGGCGAGTGTCCTTACCACACTACACCCGGAGACTGCTGTTTAATAATAAATATTATAAACAAATCGATGGGGTAGCAATGGGGTCCTCCTTTAGGTCCCTGCCCTCGCTAATGCGTTTTTGAGCTTTCATGAAACAAATTGGCTGGATAAATGTCACTTTGGCCATTAAACCAGTCTTGTACAGGAGATATGTAGATGACACTTTTGTTATTATGGACATCCAATGTCATATTGAGAAATTTAGCGAGTATCTTAATGCACACATAGTAATATATGTTTTACTGCAGAGTGTGAAGTTGATAATTCATTATTGTTTCTTGATGTCAAAGTGAATAACCTTAATGGGATCAACACTAATGTTTTTAGAAAACCAACTTCACTGGTTTAGGTTTAAAATTTACACTGATGGATCCTTGCAGCAGTCCTATGGTGAAGCTGGAAGTGCAGTTGTTGTGGCAGGGAGAGATGGTTCCCTCTCCCATGAGTGTGGAGCGAGACTAAGTAACTGGGCCTCCAATACTTCAACAGAAATGGTTGCCTAATGTGGGCGGAGTTGCAGCTAGAGCGCGATACCTATCTGAATCTCTTCCGTGCCCTAGTTTGACACGCTAATTGGTTAGGTGACTCTCCTTGTCCTCCTTGATCTGCCCTCAAGCTCCCCAAGGCATAACTGTGACGTGCTTATCTCTGAAGTTAGACACAGATATAGTGAAATAATCAATGATGGAGTCAGAGCTTGTCTCCTGTGGATTCCTTACCATATGGTCCTCCGAATGCATGATAGAACTGATGTTAGCCAAAACTTTTGCTCGTAAAGAGGAACTTGATTACCAACTTGGACTGCCTTTTGAGCATCCTGAGGGCAGAGTAATATCCCAGGAACATCAACTAAATTTCGGAGGCTTGAGGCAAAGTGCAATTCACACCAGTTACTCCATGCTATCATCATTCTATTATGCATCAAGAACCGCACGTACTAGGGTCATCCAAATGTTAGCAGACTTCTAGATGTTACCACTGCCTGGCTTAAGCTCGTCCTACGAAATTACCGTCTGGGGAGTTTGTAACATCTGCTGATGTAAGATTTGACTAAATGTAACTCTGTCCAGCAGAAACTATTCGCATACTTTGGGCTCATTATATAATGGAATGATGAAGAAAAATTGGGAAATTTAGAGATAACACCATCAATAGTGTCCAAGAAAATGTGTAAGTACTTTGTTATGAACAATAGTGGGCTTGCTATGGGAACTGGTACTATTAAGGGGTAAGGGTAGGTAGACTAGAGGTATCAAGACATGGGAGAACCAAAAGGCCCGGCCCCCAAGAGTAAAAATTCACAATAATACTGCTTGCTACTAAACCTTGTTAGGGGGTCGAGAAATGATTATTCTGTACTCCACCACAGGAAGAAGGGATACTCCTTTAAAACTAAGTTATTTATTAACCCCTTAACACCCCCCAGACACAATCTCAGCCATAACAATTAATACTAACTTTACCACACAATCTTACGTTAAAAAGCTGGTCCACGTAGTGGCAGAGATACAAGGTTTTACACTGGTAAAAGCTAGGGTAAAGGCATCTACTATAACACACTCGATTCAGCCTAAGGTAGGGGACCACGGGGTACACTGGGACCCCATTTAGCATAACAGGTACAAACAACTTAAATATACTGTACTCAACCCCAGGTATACTACTCTACCCATATACGATTAGGTATGCCAGACATATAACAAACTGAGTAATTGGGGAGTATTAACCAAGCTACAGTCACAGGAAAATAGAAGAATCCAGGAGGAAGGAAGGGAGGAAGAGAGGAGAGAACGGTCCCGAAACAACAACAGCCGCCAGCAGATGAGAAGACCGTGCCAGCAGCATGCGTGAGTGGTTCCGGGAAGAGCCCAATTGATAATACAGCTATACACATTAAAACAATCTTCCCCCTTATGCTTCATATTGCTACTTTCCTCAATTCTACGGGTAGTTAAACTTATCACAATGTTATTTAATCCACAACAAGTTTAAGAGTTTAAATTCTTTGTGAGCCACACAAATAAGCGTACTTCTGGCATGGATGATTACAAACAGCTACGTCTCTCTATGCGTGCCCTGCCATTTTGTCGTTAATAAGCTCAATTTTTGACCTCTGGTTTCCAGTGATGAACCCAGAGTCGTAACACTTCCTCCCCCCTTCAGAGGGGAAAAAAAAATGTGACTGACTAGAATAGTAGTCATATTTTTTTGTTAGAGTATACAGGAAATAAAATGGACATCCATGACATAATATAAAATCAACCAAACAACAATTTCTGTGAAAAAAAATTACAAGTGAATTCTCTGGAAAGAGAAAAAACATACACAAAAAACAGAACAAAAAAAAAACAAAAGGAAGTACATACATTGGACACGGGATATTTAATATGTCACAGGAGAACCTAAATAAAAAATAACTAAAGCATGACATTTGATTTGGTATGGCTTCCTGCGGGCTCGATGAATGTTACTCAGGCATGCGGGACAGAGCGTCGGCTATCACCTTGAGCCGGCCCGGATAGGTGGATAATTGATAGATTAAAGTCCTGTAGGTACAATGCCCGCCTGAGGATGCGCTTATTTTTCTGCTTCATCTTATTCATTAAAACTAATGGGTTATGGTCTGGGTACACTTCCACTATATTACCTGTGAGGTACAATTCGAACTTTTTGCAAGTTAGCACAAGCGGCAACGCCTCTTTTTCTATCACCGAATAAGTGCGCTGCGCCTTGTCAAATTTCTCACAGAGTATTAATATACTGGGTGTTCCACTGTATCATCCCCAGTTTGCAACAAAACTGCACCAGCACCCGAGTCAGACCGCTTCAACGTGAATTTTAAACGGACGGTCAACCCTTGGACTAGCAAGCACAGGGGCGGAAGCTAAGATTAATTTCAAGTTTTTAAAATGCCTCTGCACAGTCCGACAACCACTTAAATTTAACGGCCTTCCGCAACAAATCGGTGATAGGAGTGGCCACACTGGAAACGTTCTGACAAAAGCGGCGGTAGTACGCACATACCGATAAGGGTTCGGTGAATGTCCTTTTTAGACCTGAGCACTGGATAGTCCAGAATAGCACTAATTTGGTCTTGTCGAGGGCACAACTTGTACCTTGTCCCACTTCATAACCGAGGTACGTTATTGTACCTTGGCCAAAATGACACTTTTAGCAGTTTAAAAGTTAGATTTGCATGTTTCAACACTATGAACAACTGGCGTAACCTAGCTATGGTTCAGTCAACCCAATTAACATCAAAAAGCACAATATCTTCTAAATACGCCCGGCAATTTTGCACATTTGCGAGCAAAGAGTTCATTAGCCGCTGGACCGTGGCAGGGGCATTACGCAAACCGAATGGTAACCACTTGCTACTCAAAACACACCCATCGGGGGTCACAAACGCCCGTTAGTTTTAGCG
>WNGS01150324.1:0-10388 GCA_020271785.1 Procambarus virginalis
TATAACCAATGTTCCAGCGATGTGTAAATATTTCATTCAAAATGATCTGCTACCAGAAATTTTAGCCAAATATCCCCAGTTTGCTAACTGTAGGTAGTAAACGAGTGATTGTAACCTATCCACCGCTGTCCACTGGATGGGAGGAGGCGGTGTGCAGGACAAACATAAATTGTGTCACTAGCTCTCCACATATGTCAGTTTGCTTAATTTAGAACCTGTACTTGAGGTCGATCTCGAACCCATTGTTGATGTGACGACTTATATTGAATTTTGTAACTAGCTCATCAAGATTGTAATCTTGCTTAGCTAAATGAATTGTGGGGTTCAGTCCCTGAGTCCAATTATGTGCCTCTGTAACCCTTTCCACAACCGCCCACAAGATGGGTATGGGGTGCATAATAAATGAACTAAACTAAACTTCTTCTTCTCTCCTCTCATTAGGATGATTTCAAACGCCTTACGCAGAGCTCTTGTAAACCAATACCGTCTCATTTTCTCCTGATCTATCCTTAGTCCTCTGTAGTAGTGCGGAGCCATGGCTCGTGTTTCCTTACTCAGCTTCATCATGCTCAACGGCTTAGAAGACTCCTCACCAGCGTGTTGTGTTATTAATCTAATGAGGTGAACCACCTTCCCGGGAATGCTGCGATCTCTTCTCTCTGCACGAGTTTTGTAAGGAAGCTTAACACGATGAATGCGAGCATACGGATATCTCATCCATAAATCTTCCACTATTCCGCTCATCATTACCCTTGTGGTGTCTATGTCATAAAGTATGCAATCGGTGTACGAGCACACTGAAAAAGATAGAAGGTCGCCAACGACAGTAGACAACATCACAGCAGCGTGGGTTTGGGTTATAATTTGAGGTTAGGAGAGGTGAGCATGGATTGCCTTTATACTGCCGTGTGTAGGTTACTGGCGAGTTTTTTTCTTCCCCCTCCCCCCCCCCCTGCTTCCATAGAGCGGGCTAAAATAACTTTAACGTTATATAAATTTAAAGTTCGCTGCATGTTTTGAATAACAGGAGATAAGTAGCCTCCCACTCTGCTTCTTGACACCCGCTTGACATACCAATTTCCCATGGGAGATTTTTTTTATTTATTTCTCCATCATCTTCAATATACATTACGAGTTCTTCTAAAGATTTTGTAGAATATAATACACTGTTTTCTGTCGTATCCACACACAACCCTTTAACCACCTTTAACCATGGAGTAGTCTTTCGATTTGTCAATAATTGCCTGCCCACTCTCATTCTTCTCACTAGGTTTCCCCACCCTTTACTGAGTTGCTAGCACAACATGCTCACTCTATTGACTACTCGACTGATGTGAATTGATCCGGGTTTATGACGATTTTCGGAGATGCAACTCTTTAGATTATATAATTGTGCTCTTGTGTAAGCAGTGGCATGAGGATTCTTATTTACAAGATTACAGGATTATTTACAGGATTACTTATTTACATGACACCCTATGGGATGTCATGAGACATCCCATAGGCTGTGCAGGATATACAATTTATTGAGTAAACTATACAGCACTCCCGGTTGTTAAACTCGTTGTCGGTAGTAAACCCGTGATGAATATTTCTACAGAGGTCATTTTGTCACAGCTCGATATTGGTGAGTCTTGTGTGTATGTTCAGCGGGCGGCAATGAATTTTATCCTCATCCGCGAGCGTGAAGCGTGTGTGCTCGTCTCACAGTTCCCCATATTGATTCACTTCTCTTCGAAGATTGACGGTTATATATATTGTTATTTTTATTAATATTTTAGAGTATAATATTTAATAAAATGTAGATTATATAATCATGCATGAATGACTTTCTAGCTGAAAGATTCAATGCAATTACTTAAATGTTAAACATTGTAAAATGTGATGTAAAGTCTTCAACCAAATGTTTTATGTTCACTGTGTCAGTCCTCATCAGCGAGAACGTTACATCACCTCACATTCTGCGCAGTGAATGTTATAGCTTCTATTTCTGGAATACCTGTAGATTGACAATAGTGTTTTTTTAATATTTCACTGTATTAACTCTAGTAACTACTTCTAACTTTTGGAGGTTCGTTGGGTAACGAAGTTACCCAAAGATTAATGACCTTGTTAACGTTGTTGTTGTTGGGTACAGCTTCGATAATACCCTCACAAGATCAGTTGGTTTGCGATTAGTATCTTCCATTCTCACTTGTTTAGCATAGAAATTAGCGTAAGGTTGAGCTTTATATATTTCCTCTACCAATCCACACCTACAATGTGCTATGTGTGTAATTTGGATAACTAAACAAAATAACATCTGTCTGAGAAATATGAGTCAGTGATTTGAGTGTGTCCAGCTCTATTCACAAATGTAGCAATTACTAAATAGTGTAAATTTATTCCATGCAACCAAGAGCTATTTTATCCTTGGGGGTGGGTGCTAAACCGTTATTCCCAACAGTAAACCTTTTAACTGTCTAGTTCATGTCTTAAAGTGATTACATAGGCCACGCAATGAAATATGTCTCCGTGGTGTAGTGGTAAGACACTCAACTGGCGTTCTGCAAGCGCTTTATCATGGGTTCGTATCCTGCCGAGGAGGATTTACTGGGCGCAAATCCGTAACTGTAGCCTCTGTTTCACTAAATAGTAAAATTGGTACTTGGTTGTAAAAACGATTCTTCGTGGGGGTCGTATTCCAGGGACCTGCCCGAAACGCTACGCATACTAGTGTCTGTACAAGAATGTAACAACTCTTGCATATCTAAAAAAAAAAAGTAGCGAAGTGTGTCACCCATTTCTTGAGGATAAATACCCCAACCCGAGCCAACCTTTACCCACTATTTCAAG
Source organism: Procambarus virginalis (assembly GCA_020271785.1). Taxonomy (NCBI): domain Eukaryota; kingdom Metazoa; phylum Arthropoda; class Malacostraca; order Decapoda; family Cambaridae; genus Procambarus; species Procambarus virginalis. The sequence goes on from WNGS01150324.1 coordinate 2,836, forward strand.
GGTGTGACCATTATGGAGGAGTTCCACAGAAAGACCTTCTGCAGTATGGACCGTCTCTGTTGTGAACAGAAGCGGGTAGATACTTTTGCAGAGTGGCCACTCCACAGGTTGACTTCCCACGAACTTGCTACAGTTGGCGTTTTTACACGAAATCTACTGACTACTGTCTTCACCTTCTGCTATAAACTTTTGGGGGGCTTGGATGGACGGAGACACCCCTCGCAGACAACAGGAGAAGGAATCGTCTGACTGTCCTTTCATCCATGGTAAACATAATGAGAACGTCCCCACGGCGCTGTCAGACCTGTCAGAAATGAATGTGATAGTAGTAGTAGTAGTAGTAATAAGAGCTTATCATTTTAGATTACCTGGAGAACAATAGTAGACAAACGACTGTGTGGGGAAATATTTATATTTTCCTAGGCATCACACACATACACAGTACTGGTGAGGTTACCACCTCTCCTCCTGCAACACCCCCAGCACAAACCCACACCACAGCACCCACTACAACTGCTACTGCTGCAGCTATTGTGGTCCCCTCTACAAACCCTCCTTCCCCTCAATCTCTACAGTTTGTTGGGGGTTGATGATACTGTTACACATAGTAGCAATAAACATTCTGAATGGAGTGGTGAAAGCAAGCAAGTAATAATAATAATAATAATAATAATAATAATAATAATAATAATAATAATAATAATAATAATAATAATAATAATAATAATAATAATAACTTAGCACGTTTTTAGAAGTAATAATAATAGCTTAGAGGGTGATGATGACCCATCTTCCAGCATGTTAACAGAACTGGTTTAGTTGTAATAGGAAGGACGACGAACGCGAAAGGAAAGGTAATTGGTATTACACAGGGTTGTGCAGGATCTGACTATGATCATCTCATCAGCGTGGGTGGAAGTATCGACGATGAATTGTTTGCTAACATTTCATTGTCTGAGGTAGAAACTCCTCATCAACCAGAATGTAATGTGAATGTAGACACATTACTGGAAGGGGTATAATGCTTACAGAAAGTGAACACTGTTTACTAACAGATATTGATATGAATCTGTTCTGCAACCCGCGACTTACCACACATCACACTTCTTCTAATGCCGTGGGTGTGGGGGGAATATACTAGGCTTACTGATGAAGAGGAGAATTGCATAGGAACAAAAATGAGGTTACTACAACCATGATTTAAAATTAAATTATATTGTAATTGTTGATAAAGTACAAAACTAAAAGCTCTTAGCTGAATGCAAGGTTCCTATGCTGGATTGTAAGTCCTCTCCTCTGTGACCTTGATACTGTAATGGGCTGTAGCAAGTCGGGTCCTTAAGACTGATCTGACTCGTGAATTGCAGAATACAATATACCTGCGGGTACACCCACACATTTTCATATCCATGTAATTTTTACATGGGTATGATAGAACAGCTCTATGACTGCAAGCACTGGTAAGGTTCATGATCCAGGATCTGAACTAAATACACACTCTAGCCTAGTCCTAGGAATATCTGCGCTGTTGCACACAAGGTACAAATACATAAGGAAAAGGTATATAAAATATGCATACAAAAATTATATGCAGTAAAATAAACTAGCTTGATAAATTAAGATTAATGGATATGGCAAGTAAATGTTCGATAAGTGTTACTAAAGAATTATATGCACAAGATATGTGTATTTTGATTATATGAAAACTCAGCAATAAAAGAGGTTCATTTACTGAAAAGATTAAGTTGGAACTCACCAGATGATGAGGCGTTGCCTCAATTATTAACTTATCCTGCAATTGAGAACCGGAGCCTATCTGACAGTAATGAGATGGTGTCTCTCTTGCTGAGACCAGACTCTATATTTTTGATGGGGATTTGGCAGCCTTGATGTTGGTGGTGTCCCTGGTAGAGTCTGCTGTTGGATGGCTTCTTGTAGCGGCTGCTAGGATGAGGTTTATAATGGAGAAAATGTGGCCAGACTCTGGGTACCTGAGCTCACTTTACTCCACTTAATAAAAGTTCTTAAGATCAGATTATAGATCAATGGCTTTCCTGATATCTAGAATGTTAACACCGGTGATTAGATAAATAGTTTGTGGGGTAATGCCCGTTGAAATGATTATCAACACTGCACACTTGCACGCCGCTCCGGTGTTAAACAAGGGATGAACAGGTCCTATTCTGGGCCACCGGCGTCTGCCCGTGGCGATTGTCAAGGTGCCGGCATTGTTCATAGTGATTATTTTCATTATTTAGACTGATTATTGTGATAAAGTTATATCACAAGGTAATTGCCTAGTAGATTTAGAGATTATTGACAGTATTTAATAGTACAATATATCCTCTATTAAGGATTTTGAAAATACATAATTGGAAGCTATTATTTGGGTTCCAATGATATTTTTCATTATATAGAAGCTTCTAGATTCATGTGATCACATCTACAATATTATATAGGCATTAAGCCCAATGGTGTACTTTATTAATGGTCATGAAGGATGCTGATGTAGGTACAGTAGATATGATCAATAGATAATGAATCTGATGTGATTCTGATACATAGATATGATATGGAATAATACATTCCTTAGATAATAATGATATTAACATAATGAGTGGAATTTTCCACAGTGGGGAATTCAGTTTCGTTATCAAAGTCTGCATTGATAAGTAACGATGAGGAAAATATCACTCCACTACGATGGAGTGATATTCATCGTAGTGAATATTATCACTATAATGAACTAAAAAAAGTCCACTTATGGATGTCAACCAACAAACTCACACTAAACATAAAAAAGACCTACTACATCTTATTTGGAAGCAAATCAACAAAATGCAATTCAGCTTCAGACAGATAATGTAAACATTAGCAATAAAAATGGTGGAAAGTTCCCTGGCCTATACTTAGACAAGAGACTCAACTTCAGCACCCACATTCAACACATAACTAAAAAGGTTTCTAAAACAGTTGGTATACTCTTTAAGGTCAGATATTATGTACCCTACTCTGCTCTCATCTCACTCTATTATGCACTTATCTATCTCTATCTTACTTATGGTATCTGTGCTTGGGGTTCAACCTCTGCAAACTACCTCAAGCCATCAACACCCAGCAGAAATCTGCTATCAGGACAATAACAAACTCTGCTTTCTGACAACACACAGCTCCCCTGTTTAAATCCCTAAACATGCTAAACATAAATTCACTCCATATATTCTCTTGTGTCAGTTACATTTATAAAACACTTTTTTAAGGGCAAACCCTTTTCTGAAACTCTTCCTGGACAGATATAATAGAACACACAATCATCACACCAGACATAAATATCTCTTTCATATCCCCAGAATCAAACTGAATCTGTGTAAACACTCTATGCAAATAAAGAGACCTAGTCTATCGAAGTCACTCCCTAATGAATTGAAAAGCTGTCCTAATTTTGCCTTATTCAAAAATAAAACCAAAAAGTACCTAATTTCATCATCATAGTCTTCTACCTAGAACTTCATCTTCGCACTGTTTCTAGTGCTACCCAATCCACCATTATTTGTACCTAAGCCATGTTCTTTACCATTATAATCTTAGATCATCTGATATCATGGTTGTTGTATTGAGTGCATATTCTACTGCATTACTCCTTGTAATGATCCTCATATTGTGCTTCAGTGAACCAATGTATAACCCTGAGTTGTTTTCCTAATTTCACCTAGTAATCCTTGTTCATTATTGTGTATTGTTATTATTGTATATTATTCTAATCTGCTTTTGTGTCAAAATTTCTTGCAATGTACTTGTAAATATTGTCAATTTTACTGTAATTATTCTACTTAAAATCATCTGTACCTATAAAGTAAAGCTGTAAAATACCTGTAAAAAAAATTTGTCAATTTTACTGTGAATTATCGAAATATTATCTGTTAGTTTAAGGCCTTGCCCGAAACGCTATGCGTGCTAGTGGCTTTACAAGAATATAATTTCAACTTAAACTCTATGTTCTCTGTTAACCCCCAATGTACCTTCTTGTATATATATATATATATATATATATATATATATATATATATATATATATATATATATATATATATATATATATATATATATATATATATATATATATATATATATATATATATATATATATATATATATATATATATATATATATATATATATATATATTGGAAGCAGTCTTTCCTGTAGACATATATTATTAAATATGACCAAAAAGTAAGATAAATAATTCAAACACGAATTTTCTCAATATTTCTTATGTTTCTTTTCACTGTCGATGGTAACTGAAAAATCAGTTCTCCAAAATTCACTTTTATTTTTAGTCTGACGCGACACTTGAACACGTTTAGTTTTGATCAAAACTGTGAACTCCAAAAAATCCGGACTCCACCTGCCAAAGATTATTGGGGAATACAAACCTGGATACGCATATGGAAATGTCAAGACACACAAGCCTGGAAACCCACTTTGGCCAATCATCAGCCAGATACCCACACCTACGTACAGACTGGCGAAGCGACTCAACGGCTTGCTGACTCCTTATGTCCCTTGCGCCTTCAGCCTGAAGTCTCCAAAGGAATTTGTTGACTTTCTGCGAGGAACACGGGCCACAGGGATAAGAGCCTCGTTGGACGTTGAATCACTATTTACCAACGTACCTGTGGATGAAAGAATCGGGATGATAGCGGACAGAGTGTATCGTGATCCAGCCTGTACTCCTCTTGACATACCAGAAAACATTCAAAGGAAACTACTCCAAGCTTGTACTAAAGAGGCACCCTTCTTGAGCCCAGATGGGCACATGTATAAGCAAGTAGATGGGGTCGCCATGGGTTCTCCCCTAGGTGTCCTGTTTGCGAACTTCTACATGGGTACCATCGAACAAAAGGTCTTAGTCGATATGAACTTGAAACCGGCCATATACTGCAGGTATGTTGACGACATTTTTACACAGGTACCTGATGTCAGACATCTGCAGGAGCTGAAAGAGGCATTTGAGCGGAATTCTGTGTTGCGTTTCACTTACGAGATGGAGAAGGATGGGAAACTACCCTTTCTAGATGTAACAGTCATGGAAAGGGGCGGAGTGTTCCACACTGCAGTCTACACTAAGGAAACAAACATAGGAATGTGCCTCAATGCCAACAGTGACTGCGAAGACAGGTACAAGAGGAGTGTTGTTAACGCTTATGTCGACCGTGCTCTCAGCCACAGCTCAGGATGGAAGCAAGTCGATGAAGAACTCTGTAGGGTAAGGCAGGTCCTAGACAACAACGGCTTCTCCAATGGTTTCATTGAAGACATCATAAGAAGGAAGGTGAAACGCTATGCAACCTCTGAAGAGACAACTAACACAACACCTGTTCCCCCTATTAGACTATTTTACAGGAACTTCTTTTCCACAGCTCATAAAATGGAGGAAAGGGTCCTGAAAGATATTGTTAATAGAAACGTTATCCCTACAGACAAAAATCAGAAGATACAATTGATGATTTACTATAAAACCAAGAAAACTGCCAACCTATTGATGAGAAACTCTCCAGACACAAAACAGAACGCTTTGAAAGAGACCAATGTCGTCTATACCTTCAAATGCCCACTTGGGGACTGTAAGCCTCAAAGAACTCAGTATATAGGCAAGACAACAACATCTCTTTCCAGGCGATTAACGATACATAAGCAACAGGCTCCATTAAGGAACATATAATCTCTTCCCACAAGCAACCATTGTAATGATCTGGTGCTCAGATCATTGGTTCTCCTTTCCCCCCTCTCCCCTACTTCCGTCTTCCCTTCTCCCTTTCTCCCCTCCCCTTACCCGTCATTCGTCTTCCCCCCTTCACCCCCCCCCCTGTCGCCCATTTGTCAAGGTCCAAAAGGTTGACCTGAGGGGTGGTCGTGCAGCCGACCTCTGTGATACCTTGCTTCCCCACTCAATCCTCCCCACTCGGATTCCCCTCTCCATCCCCCTCTCATTCCCTCTCTCCCTCCTCATTCCCTCTCTTCCCCCTCTCATTGGTCCCTTACCCATACCAGGCGAGTCAAATGTCCTTACTCTTTATCTTGGGGAGACGGGCTTGAACATAAATTATCAGTTTTGGTAAACATTGCTCGGGAGGTGCACTAGTCGCGGGTATCCAATACAGTGGTACCTTGTCCCCATCGCATAGCTGGGGAGAACTGACTCAGTCTTCAGGAATTCATGTAGCCTTCCACGGCACCTCAGGAAAATGATTGGCGGAGATAAGCCAAGTCCTTATTGGCCCTAGAGAGCCAGACCTCAGGCCTAAGTGTAAAATGGTTGGCCATTGCCAAAATAATGGGTGGAGCCCTGGGGCTGTATTAGATGGTGGAGGTGTAATCCTTCCCAGCAATAAGCTGGTAAAACAAAATTTCATTTAGTGTGTCTTGAGGAGTGTTTCGGGACTGGAGGGCCGCAAGCCCGCATCCAAGGGGCTGAGGGCCGCCATCAACATCTTGGCCGCAGTGTGTTATTTAGGTATTGTGCACTTGTTTCATGTCCTTAGTAGATATCCATCGTGCCTCTAGGGGAATAGAATAGGGTATATTTTCAAATTGTCTTAATTTACATGATTCATATAATAAATGTATAACTTGTCTAGTGGTATTCACTTAACTTCCCTTTGATATATTTCTCTACCTTGTCATTTTATGTGGTGAATTGGAAACCCCATGTTCTCCTCCATTTAGTAAATATTAAAGTTGCCCTTGATTGAAATAAGTAAGTAATTAAACAACAACGAATTCCAAACATTGATTACTGATCCCTTGCCTTCCTGGGGGAATCGGTGATAGACACATTCAGGTATGGTTGGACGGGAGGTGGTGCAGTGTTTTAATGTAAAAAATTACTAACCCTATCCTTGTTTTCTGTCCTCGTGGCAGTCCAGTGAGGGTCATCTGGACTGTAACAGTGTTGAGCTGGGTTATTAAGTGAAGAGAGAAAGAGAATTATACAGTGGTCAGAGAGACGATCACAGAGTACAGTGAATGATTACATATTATGGTTAAGGTAGTCAGGGTTATAGCAATGGTACACGGCAGTCAGCAGTAGATGTTTTAGTAGAGTTATTACACCATCACCAGAGAAGTCTTTAACAAAAAACACGGAAATCATTGATAGATACAGCGATAGCAGCGGCTTGATATCTGCGGGGCACTACACATTAAGAAGTCAACACCAATCAATCAACCAGCCAATAATACACCACTATATTCTACCCACTTCAAGACTCCGCACCAATATAGAAGCATCAAGAAATATGGGCCAATAGGCCCTCTGCAGTTACTTCCATTCTTCCTCTTTAACTTTACCCAAATATTACCGAATATTTCGTGTTCTATCCTGTGTTCAAAGTTTGTTTTCACCTCATCCAACTGTTTGTAACATATCACCTCACCCAAATGCAGGTATATAAAATGAAAAGCCGTTTGAATTATAGCACAGTAAGAAATCTGTTTAGTGTTTGCAGGTTATAGTTGTGTGCGTGTAAACTAAAGTCTTTGAAAATGTA
>WNGS01150327.1:16540-41653 GCA_020271785.1 Procambarus virginalis
GATCCTCTGGTTCCTCGTCCGTAAGGGACACAAGTGTTTTGAGAGGTCTACCATACATCAAATGAGCTGGACTTAATGGTTCACGCTGCAAAACATCATCAGAGAGGTAGGTAAGTGGTCGGTTATTGACTCGTGCTTCTATCTCTATGACTACTGTTTGAAGCTCCTGCAGGTCAATCTTTTGGCGGTGTAGGGTTTTCCGTAGAGAACGTTTTACCGTACCAACCATGCGTTCATAGAAGCCTCCGTGCCATGGTGCTCTGGGAGGTATGAATTTCCAATGGCACTGCCGTTGATTTAGGGCTGTGCGTACCTTTGGATGTGTCCAGATTTTCCTCAGACATGCTTCTCCTGCCACTAAGTTGGACCCATTGTCTGAGATCATTAACTTAGGACAGGATCTACGTGAAGCAAACCTGCGGAAAGCCTGTAAGAATGCTTCGGCACTCATATCGGGAGTCACTTCTAGATGGACTGCCCTTGTTGTGGCACAAGTAAAAAGACAGATGTAAGCTTTTACTGGTTTCTTGTCTTTAGTGCCTGTAAGTGTTAGTGCTCCTGTGAAATCTACTCCTGTAGTCTCAAAGGGACGAATATGTACGACTCGTTCCTTCGGAAGTGGAGGTGGGCCAGGATATGGACACACTCTGGCATCGTATCTCCGGCAAACAACACAGGATTTGATTATTGATTTTACTGTCTGTCTACCTTGGGGTAGCCAGTACTGTTGTCTTAAGTCTGTGAGAGTATCTAATACCCCACCATGCAGAGTGCAGTATTTGTGTATATGTAACACAATTAGTTTGCTTACTATGTGGTGACGAGGGAGCAATATTGGATTTTTTGCTTCCAAATCTATGTCAGCGTGCTGTAAGCGGCCTCCGCATCTGATTATGTTATAATTGTCAGTGTCTAACCAGAGACCCAGATCACGTTGTAGCTTCTTTGGAACATTGTCAAATTCTGTCCCGAATGTGTCGATCTGAGCTCTTTTGACCCAATACCTTAGGGCATTAGGGAATTTATGCTTGATTCCTATTTTCTTTAGAAAATCAAACACTACTTGGGTGACACCTATAAGTTTGTTCAGTTCAGAGTACCGAGTAGGATCAATTACCAAAGTCCGAGGTGGTTCTGGGTTCTCAGTGGGAACAGTAACATTGGTCACAATGACTTGTGGCTTTTGTTCAGGCCACTGGTCGCTGATTAGCCACTGAGGTCCATTGAACCACATCTCTGCCTTTGTTAATTGCCGTAAAGTCAGTCCTCGGGAGAGATAGTCAGCTGGATTCTCTTTTGTGGGTACATATCTTAGTTTATACCCTGCTGACAACTCTCGTATTTCCTTAACGCGGTTACTCACGTAAGGATTCTTACTGTTATTGTTCTTAACCCACTGTAGTACTGCCTCATTATCTGACCAAACTACTGTTTCTTTAAAGTGGATGTGGCGTAAGGCCTTGATCAAATAATGAGCCAATCTTACTCCTAACAGTAAGGCTGTTAATTCCAGTTGTGGCAGTGATCTTTTCTTTAAAGGTGCCACTCTGGCCTTTGATGTGAGCAAATTGGCTTGCCCATTTGTGACCAGGTAAGCTACTGTTCCATAAGCCTTTCCTGAGGCATCACAGAATACATGTAGCTTAATTGGTTCCTTTTCATTTACTACTGTGTTCCTGGGAACTTGACAGACTCTAGGGTACTTAAATCTTTTACTAAACCTTGCCATTTTTCTTGTAGGGCAGGTGTTAGAAGATCATCCCAGCCTATCTTTTGTTGCCAACATTCCTGTATTATCAACTTCCCATTAATCAGTACTGGGCTTAATAGTCCTAATGGGTCGAAGGGTTTGCTGACTTGTGATAGTAATTTTCTCATTGTTAAGTTAGTGGTATCAGGCTCCACTGACTTGATTGTCAACTGATCTGTTGTCGTGTTCCATTCGACACCTAGTACCTTTGTCATCTCGGGTACCTGGTAATCGGGAAATTCAGTTGAGATCAGTTGATTTAATTTTTCATTGTTAGAGACCCAAGATTGGAGAGGCATATTGGCTCCCATTAATTCTCGATTGGCCTCATGGTATATGTCCAACAGTTTACTTTCACTGTTGGTTGTACCTTGAAAATTATCCACATACAGGTTTTTGCTAATTTCCGTCTTGTTTGGGCTATTGGACTTCTTCAAGTGCGTATCCAAGGTAGCTTGGAGCAGAAAAGGAGATGACGTGGCGCCAAAAAGGACAGAGGCAAACCGGTAAGTGATTAATTCACTGTTCGGATCGTTAGGATCCTTAATCCATAGGAACTTTGTGTAGTTCCGGTCTTCTTCTTGAAGACCTACCCTAAGGAATGCCTTGCTGATGTCGGCCGTATATGCATAAGTCCCAATACGGAACTTTAACAGCACGTCGTAAAGCCTTTGTGTTAGGCTAGGGCCAGTTTGAAGACAGTCGTTTAACGAAACACTACTCGGCCTCATTTTAGCACTGCAATTAAATACTATCCGTAATGGGGTAGTTGCAGAATTCTTCTGTACACAATGATGTGGTAAGTAGTGACCTTCCTTTGGGTTATCATTTGTAACAACTTCGATAAATTTGTCATCGAGTTGCTTCTGTATTATTTCATGGTACAACTTCAAGTTCTCAGGTTGTCTTTGTAAGCGCAACACCTGTGATCTCAATTGGTTTTGTGCCATAAAATGGTTGACGGGTAGCTGAGGGTGATTCAGCTTCCATGGTAGCCTGACCCAGTATTGATTATCTCTGTATATAACTGAGTCCAGGTATTGTTTGTAAGTCCAGTCATCATCTGGGCTAGGTTGTTCAGGGACAATGCCGAGAGTTGCCAGGTCCCATAACTTGTGTACAGGGGGATCAAGCTCTTCCTCGGACATGTCTCTGAGTTGCAGTGGAGACTGGTCTCCTAGTCATGCAACCATTACTGGGTTGGCATGTTGGTGTTCTACAGGTGCGGGTTGGTTTAGCCGTAATACAGGGCCTGTTAGCAAATAGCCACCTGCAGATGGTAACACGTTCATACCGTGTTTGTATTCCTTTCCTTTGATAAACTTATGGTAGACATCTGATCCCATAAGGATTCCAATATTGGAAAGGTTATCTGTTGTGATTTTATCAGCCAAATGAATTCCCCTTTTTTCTAGGAATTTGGCTGTTGTCCCCAGACCATATACATATAGATCTGTTGGGAATCTATCTACTACTAGAGCTTGTACATTTTGTTCGTAACCTCCTAATCGTACTTTGGGTTGTACTACCTTGAAAACTCGGGCTCCTGAGTCAGTCAGGAATCCTGCTATGTTTATTCGTGTCTCCTCTACAGGTGTAAGTTTCAGGGTATCTACCAACTCTTTGGATATAAAGGTCAATTGGGACCCTTGATCAAATAATCCACGTACGGTGGCTTTGTTCTCTCCATTTCTAATGATCAATCGTGCAGTAGGTAGAGCTGATTTATGTTTAGACCTTGTTGAGAAAACACTTATGTCAGGTAGCACAGTACAAAGCTGTACTGAGGTGTTAGTTCCTTCCTCCTCCTGTGGTTTGGCAGACTTTGTACTTGAATCCCCACAAAGTGCTGTATGGTGTTGACCCTTATGGCACCTATAACAGGTGCGTATTGTTGATGTGCAGCTGTCGGGATGATGTTCCCTTATACACTTGGTACATCTATGTATCTCCTTGAGTCGTTTTATGCGTGTTGCACGATCGGGGTATCGTCTGCAATTGTACATGGAATGTGATTGTTCACAGAACAGACATGGTCTCCAGACGTTAACAGTATCTTGAGGAGTCACCGATTTGGGTGACGCGTTACCTGTAGGTTTGGAGGTACCAACTGCGTATGTGCCCACACTGCCTTGTCTCCACTTTGGGGAGGGAGAAGTTGTTTTAGATTTGTTTGGAGTACTGTTTGTACTCTGTTGTTTACTATTAGTAGTAGACGAAGGTTTAGATGTCGCTTTTTCATCTGGGATAACTCTTTCTCGTTCTATGATGGTTTGTAACCCCTTTGTAATCTCTGTTACTGTCAGATATGACTTTCCATACAACACAAACAACTTATCCAGGATGTCCCTGGGTAATTTGCGAGTCATATGGACTTGGATTATCCAGTCTGATTCATCCAAGTTTACTTTATTTTTAAGTGCCTTAAGCAAAGACTCAAGCTCCAATCTAAAGGCTTGGAGTGAGACTGCTGTATTATTTGGATGTTTAATATCTAACAGCTTCTGGGTTAAAATTCTGATAGTCCTTTCAGGCTTCGCATAGTTGTCCTTGAGTAGTTGTACAGCATTGTCATAATCGTCATCTGTGTGATTCAGATTACAGACTACCTGAAAGGCTTCATCCTTCAAGACACTCTGTAAATACGTAAACTTTGTCGTCTTTGGTACATTGACATTAGAATCCACAGAATCGACAAATTTGCTCCAGAAATTGTCCCAATTCTCGTCCTCTGTTCCAGAAAAAGTTGGAAGACTGAGTGATGGTAATTTGACTTCTGGTGCTGTCTGATTCTGGGTAGTTGTAGCTGCAACATTTATATTGGCCTTATGGGCGTTTATCAAATCTTCATAACGTTGAATTAGTTCAAACATTGCATCTTCATAATCAGAGTGTTCTTGGAGAATGTTGTTCATCGTATCTTCATCAATACTAGAATTGTTAAGTAAATCTTGATACTGTTTCATTTGTTGCAACACACGGTCATATTTGTTCCGTGTAAGCTTAAGATAGTTTTCCAGTGCTGCATAATTAACTGGAGTTTGATTACTCATGTCTTCACATTTGTTAATCTGCCTTGTGAGATGCCCCTTTAAGGCCTAAGGGTTAATTTTACATTTTGGAGTGTAGACATCTTGAAAGTACTTGCTAGTCGTATGGACTTTTAACTATTTGGCACTTGAATTAGTAAAGCAACTAGTTTCCGAACTAGAGCTGTTTATCATTTAAAATATACTACTGTATAATCATACACGCTATAATTTGAGTGGTAAGCCTGTATCAATGCTGGTATTCCGCAAGCTAGCCCTTCATTATCACTCTTGGTTGGTACAGAGACACAGGTTAACACTCAAAGGTGAAATGATTATAGTTAAATTATACCTATAATTATATGTATGAATATCAGGTTGACAACACAACTCGGGTTGTCATGAATACTGCATAAAAATATGTACTTGCTAGGTTGTAATATATGTTCAACTCTAGACAAGTGTAAAAAATTCTTACCCTTACACCAGGTTAGCACAATAAATTAAACTAGGTTGCTGTACAACACCAGCCTAAAATGTCCTACCCTTGTGCAAGAATTTGCTGTAAACAATGTGGTATGCAGTATGTATGGTGCAATATTAAAGTAATGTTTATACTTAAATTACAAAACATTTATAAGTAACTTATAAGTAAAGTAGCCTCTTATCAACCTCTTGTAATGAAAAGGCACAATAGTTCTTTGGCACAGGCCTCAGAACAATAATAGTGCTTTGTTGTAGTTTTGTTTGCTATGAGATTGAAAAGTTAGGCTAGAAAATGTAAATATAGCAATGTCTTTCTGCTATAATATTGCACTACTAATGTATATCAGGATTTTATATCTAGATGCAATGTACCTACTGGTTAACTGTAATAATCATCCGGTTCGAAGGACCATAATTTATGTGGTAAAAACTCCAGGCAGTATATCTCCTTTTAATTGACTTCAGTAAATTAAAGTTTATCTTATTTTTTTCTTAGTAGGTAAGAAATTGAGTGGACTGTATGTACTTGTTAAAACTGCCTGAAATTAATCTCACACAAATTGGGGGGGACAATTTGTAGCTTAAACCACTTTGTAATGGCTCCTTCTTAAACTACCAATTGTTTACCTAAGTTTAATTATATTATTTTGTCATACCACATATGGTGGTCTAATCTACTATTATTTCAACAATTATTACTAGTTATGAATACTACTACTACAATAACTAGAATGGCCTTATCTGAGCCTGTAGTAAGGGCCTGCTAAAGCTGTGTCATGTTAGCATCTATGTGGGTGTGGCCCTGTGCCTCATGGTGCCAATGGCGGCTGTGGAGGCCTTCAAGGCTGGCAACAGCTAGGTACATGTACATAGTTCTACTGCTCAGCTACTTGCTGTTCCAAGTCACAATTTACCTGTTTGGGATGCAAGGAGTTAGTACATTTCCCTAAACATATCAATACAGGTATAACATGGTATGTGAGGGCTGTAAAAATGGGGTACACGTACATGGTGTTGGTGTTGTTCATATATCATAACCGCCAATACCCTTTGATATTAATCAGTGCACTAGAATAATAAACAAATACTTGGTAAGACGGATACTGGAGTGCTCTTATTTGTAGTAGTGATGTTGCTATGGCAGTTTCTTAAGGCAGAGTAGGTCTATCCTGTGTGGCCATTATCACAACACACGAGCACCCATTGTTATTGTTTTCGTGTGAGCGTGGCGTCTGTAAGACGCTCTGCCTCCCTAGTGTTGTTCCAATATTGTGTTCTACTTCTAAGTTAAATTTACGTTAACAAGGGAATCAAGCTATATTTTGGTGTTAATAATTATATTCAGTCTTATTGAACACTTTTTTATTCAATTTAGACATTAAACTGTTGTATGAACAGTGGTTTAATAATGTAAATACTGCGGCGACGTCGATGACGTCACGGAGTCTCCCATTCTCTAATTTTAAGAGGATACTGTTAAGGGAAGACTATACTATTTGTGTGTCGGTTTCCCGACATACTCTTCTAGCGGTACTTTCTCATCTAATAAAGTCAAATATGTGCCAATACAGATCTCCAATCTCCCACAGTAACTAATTTAAGACAATGCTTTCTGCACTTATATTAATTAATGCATGATGTTAATGAAGTGGGGTTGTGATTTCCTGGTTAATTCGGCTTAGTAATTGGAATTTCTTCCAAGTTTCTTCCTAGATTCTTCCAAAAAGTCGGTAGCTTATATAGCTCGGAAGATGCATCGAGAAAGTCCAAAATCTTTTGTTCGCCAGCAGGGCCAGCTACCTGGATAAGGTTCTCGGAGTTCTTTTACTACCCTAGCCTGGCCCGGGGCCAGGCTTGGCTTGTGAGAGCTTGGTCCAACAAACTGTTGCTTAGAGCGGCCGACATATCCACTACAGAGCATATCCGCTCTGGAGGGCAGGTATCCACTACAGTACAGATGGGACCTATCGGTCCCGTACTGCTTGCAGAATAGTATCCAGTTTTTTTTTAAGACTCCCACTTTTGTTTCGGCAATATTTCTGATACTTCATGGCAGGATAGTAAGCAATCGTGAATCTCTGATGTTCAGAGTTCGCTGATTGTGTCTTTTGGCACCTCTGCTCCTCACTGGTTCTATTCTGCATTTCCTTCCTTATCGTTTACTCCAGTATTTGTTACTTTACTGTGTATATTGGGACCAGGCTCCCCAGTATTTCCCCTGTATATATTATTTGATATCTTTCATCTCCTTTCTAGAGACTACATTTTGAGAACTATGAAGCGATTCCAGTAATTTAGCTACTTTATCGTATCTATGAGTGGCATACATTTTCTCTCTATTCCTTCTATTTCAGCAATCTCTCGTGCTCTGAAAGAACATCGTTATTTTTTGAACTTTAAACTGTGAAAAGCACAGAACGTTGAACTGTACTTGTATTCTGTTCTATTTGGTTGACTGCAACTTTGCGTTCGGTTTGACAGAAAATTAGCCCATCTTCCTGTTTTGGCAGTACTTATAGTAACGATGAGGACCATAGTACATATATCGACGTACAACGCAATTAGAAAGTAGAAATAGGTACAATTGGACAAATCGGAAAAGTTTTTACATTTATGTTGCAAAGATAAACTAAACTAACCAAACTTAACCTTCTTAGGCCTAATACACGCCATCTGAGACTATATGTAGCATATATATCTGCTCTACTAGATCTAGGAATATTTAAGTTTATTTTTTAGCTTTACTGTTCGGGATTCTATAAAGTGAATGCACAAAATTATACTGTCTAATTACTTAGTACGTCAATATTTGTACTATGGTGTACATAGTTACAAAAAGTATTATCTAAACAGAGGATGGCTTGGAAGGAAGGAAGGAACTTTCAGGGGAAAGCGCCAAGTCATTACGACTATATAGCACTGGGAAGGGGTCAGGATAAGGATTTGGGATGGGGCATGGGGTAAGGAATGGTGCCCAACCACTTGGACGGTCGGGGATTGAACGCCGACCTGCATGAAGCGAGACCGCCGCTCTACCGTCCAGTCCAAGTGGTTGGTAGGATGGCTTGGAGAAAATGGAGTATCTATCGCCTTTCTCTACCCGTTATTCCTACTGACCTCATTTTGTTGGCTATCATTTCATTGGCAACATTATGCCTTTACTAAATGCGTGTATACCACATCTACATTTTGTTTTTCTTTCAGTACATCAACAGTTTTGTCATAGTGATTGAGTAAGTGCGAAAGGGTTTATTTAATCTGCATAAAACCTTCCCGCTGTAAATCCACGTTAACCTGTATTGTGGAGGTCATTGGTTTTATCTGCATAAAACTGGAAATGTGACTTTTGATCACTTTCTCAAAAACTTTTATAATATGGGACAGTGTGACTGGTCTATATTTTTAGCCAATGTTTTGCTCCCTCCCTTATGTAGGGAAGCTATATCTGTTGATTTAAGTGCTTCAGGTATTTCACCAGTGTCCAAGCTTTTTCTGCCACTATACTGAGTGGCACTTTGCATTTATTTATAAATATTGAATTCCATAAGTAATTTAATGAACCCAGGGCCGAGTGCATGAGCATGTTGTCAATTTCTCTTTCAAAATCTGCAGCATTCGTGTTGATATCAGTTATACTTTTAGCGGTTTCAAGATCATGCCTAAAGAAGCTGTCCGGATCTTTTACTTTCATGCTGTTTATTGGTGTGCTAAACATGTCTTCATACTGTTTTTTAAGGATTTCCCCCATTTCGTTGTCGTCCCCTGTGTATGAGCCTTCCAGTTTAAGTATACGTCCAATACTGACTTGAATTAGTCGACTTGAACTTGAAACCGGCCATATACTGCAGGTATGTTGACGACATTTTTACACAGGTACCTGATGTCAGACATCTGCAGGAGCTGAAAGAGGCGTTTGAGCAGAATTCTGTGTTGCGTTTCACTTACGAGATGGAGAAGGATGGGAAGCTGCCCTTTCTAGATGTAACAGTCATGGAAAGGAGCGGAGGTTTCCACACTGCAGTCTACACTAAGGAAACAACCATAGGAAAGTGCCTAAATGCCAACAGTGACTGCCCAGACAGGTACAAGAGGAGTGTTGTTAACGCTTATGTCGACCGTGCTCTCAGCCACAGCTCAGAATGGAAGCAAGTCGGCGAAGAACTCTGTAGGGTAAGGCAGGTCCTAGTCAACAACGGCTTCTCCAATGGTTTCATTGAAGTCATCATAAGAAGGAAAGTGAAACGCCATGCAACCTCTGAAGAGACAACTAATACAACACCTATACCCCCTATTAGACTATTTTAAAGGAACTTCTTCTCCACAGCTCATAAAACGGAAGAAAAGGGTCCTGAAAGATATTGTTAATAGAAATGTTATCCCTACAGACAAAAATCAGAAGATACAACTAACGATTTACTATAAAACCAAGAAAACGGCCAGCCTACTCATGAGAAACTCTCCAGACACGGAGCAGAACGCTCTAAAAGAGACAAACGTCGTCTATGCCTTCAAATGCCCTCTTGGGGACTGTAAGCCTCAAAAAACTCAGTATATAGGCAAGACAACAACATCTCTTTCCAGGCGTTTAACGATGCATAAGCAACAGGGCTCCATTAAGGAACATAAATTCTCTTCCCACAACCAAACCATCACCAGAAAAATCTTAGCAAACATCACAGAAATCATTGATAGATACAGCGACAGCAGGCGGCTTGACATCTGCGAGGCACTACACATCAAGAAGTCAACACCAGCAATCAAAACCCAATTAACGCACAACTATATTCTACCCACTTCAAGACTCCGCTCCAACATAGAAACATCAAGAAATATGGGCCAATAGGCCTTCTGCAGTTCTATTGGTACCCAACTTCTGCAAATCTATATCCATTATTCCGTGTTCTGTGTTTTGTTGAAAGTTTGTTTTTCACCTCACTATTGTACTACATCACGTCACCCAAATGCAGGTATAAGAGCCAATGCTGTTTCAGGCATAAGTTGTGTGTGTGGATAAACTAAAGTCTTTGAAAATGTAATAAGTTTTACGAAACGCGCTCAAGTGTCGCGTCAGACTAGAAATAAAAATGAATTTTGGAGAATTGATTTTTCATTTATGGTCACCAGTAAAAAGAAACATAAGGAAAATCGAGAAAATTCGTGTTAGAATTATTAATTATTAGAATTATTAATCTTACTTTTTCGGTCATATTTAATAATATATATATATATATATATATATATATATATATATATATATATATATATATATATATATATATATATATATATATATATATATATATATATATGTCGTACCTAGTAGCCAGAACGCACTTCTCGGCCTACTATGCAAGGCCCGATTTGCCTAATAAGCCAAGTTTTCATGAATTAATGATTTCTCGACTACCTAACCTACCTAACCTAACTTAACCTAACTTTTTCGGTTACCTAACCTAACCTAACCTAAAAGATAGGTTAGGTTAGGTTAGGTAGGGTTGGTTAGGTTCGGTCATATATCTAGGTTAATTTTAACTCCAATAAAATAAAATTGACCTCATACATAATGAAATGGGTAGCTTTATCATTTAATAAGAAAAAAATTAGAGAAAATATATTCATTCAGGAAAACTTGGCTTATTAGGCAATTGGGCCTTGCATAGTAGGCTGAGAAGTGCGTTCTGGCTACTAGGTATATATATATATATATATATATATATATATATATATATATATATATATATATATATATATATATATATATATATATATATATATATATATATATAATATATATATATATATATATATTATATATATATATATATATATATATATTGTTATTTACATGCTGTTTCAATCAACCTAGTCTTGTTTTAATATCAATTTGTACCAGTTAGGAGCTCAAGCTGTACCAGCAGGAGCAGTGCCATTCTCCCTAGACATTTTTTTTTGTTCATTGCTAACAATGCACGAGCATTTTAAAACTACGACTGGTAACTGTCTACAGCGTGGGAGTGTGTAAGGGAAGACGACGTGCATAGTCCAATGGTCAGCCTTCTCTCCCAATGGTCAGCCTTCAGCACCAAAAGGAGGATCTGCTCTTTTGGGGACAGAGCACGGCAAAGACACGTACTACAAGTCACCTTAGGACCATGTGTGTTCCGGACCTAATCGAGGAGGACCGACCAGGGAGCAGAGGACCACCACCGTGGGGGCACAGCGATGGTGTAGCAGAGACAGTTTAAGGTAGATCATTTCCTCCCCTATTTTCCTTGAGCTAGGTGATGTAGTTTATCACCTGTATTATTACTAATATTATTAGAGTTGATCTAGGGTTGGGATCATTATACTTATTACATGTGTGGAGGCAGTCACATATGTGCAAAAGACTCGGTGTAAATTCCTTACATAAATTTCATAAATGCGCAAGAGGGGACTTTTATCCTGTGTTATTATGTCTGTGAGTAGACATTACAATTACAATCATACAGTTACTAATAAATCANTATATCTTATATATATATATATATATATCTATACATCTATATTATATATATATATATATATATATATATATATATATATCTATATATATTAATAATATATATATATATATATATATATAATATATATATATATATATATATATATATATTATATATATGTTATTAAATATGACCGAAAAAGTAAGATTAATAATCTAACACGATTTTCTCAATTTTCCTTATGTGTTTTTACTGATGACGGTAAATGAAAAATCAATTCTCCAAAATTCATTCTTTATTTCTTAGTCTGACGCGACACTTGAACGCGTTTCGTAATAAACTAATTACATTTTCAAAGACTTTAGTTTTCTCACACAACTATAACCTGAAAGCACTAAACAGTTCTTACTATGCTAGATTTTAAACAGCTTTCATCTTTCATTTTATACCCGCGTTTTGGGTGAGGTGATATGTTACAACAGTTTAATGAGGTGAACAAAACTTTCAACAAAGGACAGAACACGAAAACAATGGATATTAAATGGATATTAACTGGGTAAATTGAAGGTATGAATGGAAGTAACTGCGGAAGGGCCTATTGGCCCATATTTCTTGATGCTTCTATATTGGAGCGGGGTCTTGAAGTGGGTAGAATATAGTTGTGCATTAATTGACTGTTGATTGCTGGTGTTGACTTCTTGATGTGTAGTGCCTCGCAGATGTCAAGCCGCCTGCTATCGCTGTACCTATCGATGATTTCTGTGTTATTTGTTAAGATTTCTCTGGTGATGGTTTGGTTGTGGGAAGAGAGTATATGTTCCTTAATGGAGCCCTGTTGCTTATGCATCGTTAAACGCCTGGAAAGAGATGTTGTTGTCTTGCCTATATACTGAGTTTTTGGGGCTTACAGTCCCCAAGTGGACATTTAAAGGCATAGACGACGTTTGTCTCTTTTAGGGCGTTCTGCTCCGTGTCTGGAGAGTTTTCATTAGTAGGCTGGCTGTTTTTTGGTTTATAGTAAATCGTTAGTTGTATCTTCTGATTTTTGTCTGTAGGGATAACATTTCTATTAACAATATCTTTCAGGACCCTTTCCTCCGTTTTATGAGCGGTGGAGAAGAAGTTCCTGTAAAATAGTCTAATAGGGGGTATAGGTGTTGTATTAGTTGTTTCTTCAGAGGTTGCATGGCGTTTTACTTTCCTTCTTATGATGTCTTCAATGAAACCATTGGAGAAGCCGTTGTTGACTAGGACCTGCCTTACCCTACAGAGTTCTTCGTCGACTTGCTTCCATTCTGAGCTGTGGCTGAGAGCACGGTCGACATAAGCGTTAACAACACTCCTCTTGTACCTATCTGGGCAGTCACTGTTGGCATTTAGGCACATTCCTATGTTTGTTTCCTTAGTGTAGACTGCAGTGTGGAAACCTCCGCTCCTTTCCATGACTGTTACATCTAGAAAGGGCAGCTTCCCATCCTTCTCCATCTCGTAAGTGAAACGTAACACAGAATTCTGCTCAAACGCTTCTTTCAGCTCCTGCAGATGTCTGACATCAGGTACCTGTGTAAAAATGTCGTCAACATACCTGCAGTATATGGCCGGTTTCAAGTTTAAGTCGACTAAGACTTTTTCCTCGATAGTACCCATGTAGAAGTTTGCAAACAGGACGCCTAGGGGAGAACCCATGGCGACCCCATCTACTTGCTTATACATGTGCCCATCCGGGCTCAAGAAGGGTGCCTCCTTAGTACAAGCTTGGAGTAGTTTCCTCAGGATATTTTCTGGCATGTCAAGGGGAGTACAGGCCGGGTCTCGATACACTCGGTCCACTATCATCCCGATTGTTTCATCCACAGGTACGTTGGTGAACAGTGATTCTACGTCCAACGAGGCTCTTATCCCTGTAGCCCGTTTCCCCGCAGTAAGTCAACAAATTCCTTCGGGGATTTCAGGCTGAAGTTGCACGGGACATAAGGAGTCAGTAAGCCGTTGAGTCGTTTCGCCAGTCTGTACGTGGGTGTGGGTATCTGGCTGATAATTGGCCGAAGTGGGTTTCCAGGCTTATGCGTCTTGACGTTTCCATACGCATATCCAGGTTTATATTCTCCAATAATCTTTGGCAGGTGGAGTCCGGATTCTTGGCATTCACAGTTTCAATCAACTTGTTGACCTTTGTTTTCAATTCGGCTGTAGTGTCCTTCGTTACCCTTTGGAATTTAGTTTGGTCAGAGAGTATGCTGTTCATTTTCGCCAGATATTCGTCTTTCTTAGGATGACGTATATTGGCGACTTGTCGCCTCTCCTGACAACTATCTCCTTGTTCTCACGAAGGCTCTTGGCTGCCGCTTTGAGCTCGGGGGTCAGTATGGTACTTCTGTAGTTGCCTCGATTCTTTCCTCCTTCTGCAATAAGTTCAGCTTGTAAGGTGTCTTTGGTGGTGACCTTCTTTTGTGCTTCGAGGTCAAATATGTCGTCCAACAGGATCTCCAACTCACTTTCCGGGCCAACGCACTTGGTCTGGACATAACGTGACAGTTTATACCCAGATTTAGGAGAGTGATTGGTCCTCAGTGAGGTTGATACCTGCAAGGTTCAGGAAGCCGTCTCTTGGTCGTGGAATTGCCATGGGTCCTCCATATAGTGTTGTTAGCTTCTTGATAATCCTTGTTTCCGTGCTGAGGTGATGTCGGTCTGTGAGGATGTCGAGGTGTTGTTCGATGCGGGTGCGGAGACTTTCGTCGATGTTGCTGTTTCTCCATTCGTTTGTGGCCTGAAGTAGTTGCGTTTTATTGTCTTTGAATATCATTTTCTGCACAAAGACTGCTACCAAATATACTAATATATATATATATATATATATATATATATATATATATATATATATATATATATATATATATATACAGCAGGTGGTGTATATATTATATATATTATATATATATATATATATATAATTATATATATACACCTGCTGTATATATTATATATATATATATATATATATATATTATATATATATATATATATATATATATATATATATATATACCTCCTGTATACATAGTATACACCTCCTGTATACTCCTCATGTATACTTCTCCTTTATACTCCTCATGTATACACCTTCTGTATACTCCTGATGTATACCCCGTCTGTATACACCTCATGTATACACCTCCTGTATTCTCCTCATGTGTACACCTTCTATATACTCCTCATGTATACACCTATTGTATACTCCTCATGTATACACCTCCTGTTTACTCCGTATGTATATCACTTCTGTACACTCATTTATACACCTCCTGTATACTCCTCATGTATACCCCGCCTGTATACTCCTTATGTAAACCCCTCCTGTATACTCCTCATGTATACCTCTCCTGTATACTCATGTATACACCTCCTGTATTCTCATGTATACAACTCCTGCATAATCATCATGTATACCCTTCCTGTATACTCCTCATATATACACCTCCCGTATACCCATCATGTATACCTCTCCTGTATACTCTTCATGTATAAACCTCTTGTATACTTCTCATGTATACACCTGTATACTCCTCATCTTGAGGTTCTTCTTGAGATGATTTCGGGGCTTTAGTGTCCCCGCGGCCCGGTCCTTGACCAGGCCTCCACCCCCAGGAAGCAGCCCGTGACAGCTGACTAGCACCCAGGTACCTATTTACTGCTAGGTAACAGGGGCATAGGGTGAAAGAAACTCTGCCATTGTTTATCTTCGGCGTCCGGGATCGAACCTGGGACCACAGGATCACAGTCCAGCGTGCTGTCCGCTCTGCTCATGTATACTCCTGTATATTCCTCATGTAACCCCGCCTGTATACTCCTTATGTATACCAATCCTGTATACTTCTCATGTATACCTCTCCTGTATACTCATGTATAAACCTTCTATATACTCATGTATACACCCCCTGTATAGTCATTATGTATACCCTTCCTGTATACTCCTCACGTATACATCTCCCCTATACTCCTCATGTATATCTCTCCTGTATACTCTTCATGTATACCCCTCTTGTATACTTCTCATGTATACACCTGTATACTCCTCATGTATACAGCTCCTGTATACTCTATATGTATACACCTCCAGTATACTCCTGATTTATATCTCTCCCATATACTCTTCATATATACTCCTCCTCTGTTCTCTTCATGTATACTCATGTATACACCCCTGTATACTCATGTATACCCTCACGTATATTCCTCAAGTATACCTCTCCTGTATACTCATGTATACAACTCCTGTATACTCTTCATGTATATACCTCCTGTATTATCCTCATGTATACCCCTCCTCTATACTCCTCATGTACACCTCCCCTGCATACTCTTCATGTATGTCGCTCTTGTATACTTCTTATATATTGTGACGGTGTTCCCCCCCTTCTAATTCTCCCACGCCTGCTGTAAGAGTCATGTCCACTATTCCCGAGCGTTCTCTACATTGCAGGCATCAATTGAACATATGTGGGAGAGAACAGTATTCTCGAAGAGCCGAGAAATTTGCGAAAATAGTATTTTGGCCTGTGGGATAGGCCCTTTAGGGAGCCAATATGGCGCTGGCGAGTCTGTTCTCCCGCCAAAACTGTGTGACGTCAGTGGCGCCAGATTGGTCACCGTCAGCGACGTGGCACTGGGAGCCAATGAAAACCAACTTTGGGAAAAGTGACGTCACATAGGCATGGGGAGTCCGGCCGTGTTGGCGCCAGGCGATATCAGTCTTTCACGACACGTCCGAGAGGTAGGACGCGCGATCGGTCATCCTGTCAGAGTGACGGATTTACCGAACTCCGGTGGATTTAAGCGTCTCCAG
This sequence comes from Procambarus virginalis, assembly GCA_020271785.1. Classification (NCBI taxonomy): domain Eukaryota; kingdom Metazoa; phylum Arthropoda; class Malacostraca; order Decapoda; family Cambaridae; genus Procambarus; species Procambarus virginalis. Next base: position 33,137 of record WNGS01150327.1, read on the forward strand.
TTGTTGGCACGCACTCTGTGAGGTCTTCCTGCAACCCAGATGTGGCTCAGATAAGGAATTGACAGAATATTGAGCAACAAGTGCTCAGGGACAGGTGCGTTGCAAGAAGTGGGCCGGGCATCGACGTGTGTCGTCATTGGCGGTTCACCAGTATAAGAGACAGCTTAGTGGCCGGGCCACCCACCGTGAGTGAACCGGGTTGACAGCCTTGTCAACCAGGTTGAACGTGTGATCGACGATCCTGTCAAGTTTGACAGTAACCCCACCTTCGTGGAACCCTACGAGTCAACAGTTGGATGCAAGCACGTCGAGAAGTCTTCCCAAATACCTAGCGATATATCTAGACGACGAGGGAATTGACAGTGTTGTGAGCTTCAAGTGCTCTGAAGTCGGGTGCTGTGCGTGTGGAGCTTAAGCAGCATCGTCTGGGACGGCTGATAACTTCACAGTGACTTCGTAGTGGTGAGAGGCAGTTACTCTGGGAGTACAGTGACAAGAACTAATTGGGAAACGTACGACGACCGCCGAGACGTAGGCTGGCTGCCGTAGTTGGGAGGAAAGTTGACGGCCAGGAGACCGACTTCAACCCTGCGACGTACTGTAGAGGAAGGAGCACGGACCTGCTGTGTACAGAAGCGGCGAGACGCGACATCCTAAGGCGTGGGGCTTGTGTTTCTGGATGGTGAACGAGGCGAGAGCCTGGACCAGGAGCTACAACCCAACTGTCATCCTAGGATAGGTGAAGTAGGTGTTTACAGTTACCCTCCCATTTCCCCTTTAGTTAGCTATATATATTCTTGTCAGGATATTTTATATGTCGTGAGCAAGTCTCACTTGAGTTTAAGTCACAGAGAGCACAGTATGTGGTGAGCCTGCCCAGAGCGCTCACAGTATCAGTTTACATATATATCTATGTGTGGGTGTGTGCAAGCACCAAGATTCATCAGAGAATTTACTGTGACTATTATTATATATATTGGTAGTAAACCAGATATTGGTGTGTTGATCTCTATAATCTATTGATATAAATGCCTGTGGATTGATCTCTATAATCTATTGATATAAATGCCTGTGGATTGATCTCTATAATCTATTGATATAAGTGCCCGTGTGTTGATCTCTATAATCTATCGATATAAATGCCTGTGTGTTGATCTCTATGATCTATTGATATAAATGCCTGTGTATTGATCTTCATGATGTATATATATATATGCCTGAAATTTGATTACTGATTTATATATGACATGACTGTGTACTGAATAATATCATATACGTGAAGTGATTGCCAGTGATATCTCTGTGAGAGAAAGTATAGATATAAAGAAAAGTTCAGTGATCAAGTGAGTGCATTCACAGTAAATATTATTAAGAATAGAGTAATCTTTTGGTACGGTGAAAAGTCACTGTGAGAGTATTGTGAATAAGATGTTGATCGTGAGGCCAGTGAAATCATAAGTAAGCCATGTGAATGTTGAATAGTGTTTTGGAAAAAGTTAAATAAACGGGGATCGTGACAGAATTAGAAAACAAGTACTAGTCTGTTCCCACGATCGCGAGGGTCCCGGTCAGCTGAGATCTGACAGGTGACGCGTGGCGGCCGGATGTTACCATATCGGTGCGCTTCAGAATATTATGCTATGAATGGAGCAATTGTCATATATTATTCCTGATACATTGATGCATATATATTTCTCGTTGTCTTTTAAGTAAAATACCAAAACTCTTTGGTGTTTGATATCATCCCCTCCATTTATCTTGTGACCGTGTAACGAAGTAAAGCTGAGTGACCTGCCTGATACCATATTATTGGAATTTGCTCTTGCCACAATTACACCTGACCACTGCGGTGTTACTGGCCACCTAAAAAACCAGTTGGCGACCTTGAAGGCTGTGTAAGAGTTCGGTGTCGGGGCGGGCCACAGATTGAGGGAACGATCTGTGCCCTCACTCATCTTACAATCTAAAGGCCGGTTGTGAGAGCGACTGGGGTACTCTCCGAGGCGAGCAGTGGAGCCTAGAGGATTGAGGGAAGACCCGCCGAACGACGGTGAGTAAGGGTTATTGTTGGAGCAACCGTTGCTTTAACCCTTCTCTAACGAGAACACCGTGAAACCCCGACAATATACACCTGTATACTCCTCATGTATACATCTCCTGTTTACTCCTGCATGCTCCTGATATATATCTCTCCTATGTACTATTCATGTATACACCTCCTGTATACTCAAGTATACACCTCCTGTATACTCATGTATTCACCTCCTGTACACTCATGTATACATCTCCTGTATACTCACGTATTGACCTGTATACTCATGTATACACCACCTTTATTCTCATGTATACACCTCATGTATACTCCTCATGTATACACCAGTAGAATCCTCATGTATACACCTGTATGCTCCTCATGTATACACCTGAGTACTTCTCATGTATACACCTGTATACTTCTCAAGTATACACCTGTATACTCCTCATGTGTACACCTCCTGTATACTCCTCATGTATACACCTCCTGTATACTCCTCATGTATACACTTCCTGTATACCCCTCATGTATACACCTGTATACTCCTCATGTATATACCCCTTCTATACTCCTCATGTATACACCTCCTGTATACTCATCATGTATACTTCTCATGTATTCCTCTCTTGTATACTCCTCATGTATACACCTCTTGTATACTTCTCATGTATACACCTGTATACTCCTCATGTATACACCTCTTGTATACTCCTCATGTATACTCCTCATGTATGCTCCTCCTGTATACTCCTGGTAAATATCTCTCCTGTATACTCCTCATGTATACACCTGTATACTCCTCATGTTTACACCTGATGTATACTCCTCATGTATACACCTCCTGTATACTCCTCATGTATACACCTGTATAATCCTCATGTATACACCTTCTGTATACTCCTCATGTATAAACCTCATATATACTCCTTATGTATACACCTCCCGTATACTCCTCATAAATACACCTCCTGTATACTCATGTATACACCTCCTGTATACTCATGTATACACCTGCATACTCATGTATACCCCTCCTGTATTCCCCTAATGTATAAGTCTTCTGTATACTTATGTATACACCTCCTGTATACCCCTCTTGTATATGCCTCATGTATACACCTGTATACTCCTCATGTATACTCATGTATACCCCTCTTGTTTTCTCCTCATGTATATCGCTCTTGTATACTCATATATACACCTCCTGTATACCCACTATTGTATACTCCTCATGTATACACCTATATACTCCTCATGTATACACCTGTATACTCCACATGTATACACCTGTATACTCCTCATGTATACACCTGCTGTATACTCTTCATGTATACACCTGCTGTATACTCTTCATGTATACACCTGTATACTCCTCATGTATACACCCGCTGTATACTACTCATGTATACACCTGTATACTCCTCATGTGTACACCTGTATACCCCTCATGTATACTCCTTATGTATACACCTCCTGTATACTCATCATGTATACACCTCCTGTATACTCCTCATGTATGCACATGTATACTCCTTATGTATATACTTCCTGAATACTCTTCATGTATACACCTGTATACTCCTCATGTATATACCTCCTGTATACTTTCTCATATATACACCTGTATATCCCTCATGTATACATCTGTTTACTTTCTCATGTATACCCCCTCCTGTATTCTCATCATGTATACCCCTCCTGTACACTCCTCATGCATATCCTTCCTGAATGCTCCTCATGTATACACCTCCTGTATGCTCATCATGTATACACCATCTGTATACACATGTATACACCTCCTGTATACTCCTCATGTATACACGTGTACCCTCCTCATGTATACCCTTCATGAATACTCATGCATACACCTCCTGTATACTCCTCATGTATATCTTTCCTGTTTACTCCTCATGTATACACCTCCTGTATCCTCATCATGTACACACTCCCTGTATACACATGTATACACCTCCTCTATACTTTTCATGTATACACCTGTATACTCCTCATGTATACACCTTGGGAGCCGGTCGGCCGAGCGAACAGCACGCTGGAATTGGGATCCTGTGGTAATGGGTTCCATCCGAGGCGCCGGCAAGAAACAATGGGCAGAGTTTCTTTCACCCTATGCCCCTGTTTCCTAGCAGTGAAATAGGTACCTGGGTGTTAGTCAGCTGTCACGGGCTGCTTCCTGGGGTGGAGGCCTTGTCGAGGACCGGGCCGTGGGGACACTAAAAAGCCCCGAAGTCATCTCAAGATAACCTCAAGATAACCTGTATGCTCCTCATGTATACACCTCCTGTATACTCCTCATGTATACACCTCCTGTATACTCATCATGTATACACCTCCTGTATACATATATATACACCTCCTGTATACATATGTATACGCCTCCTGTGTACTCCTCATATATTCATCTGTATACACCTCATGTATACCCTTTCTGTACACTCCATATTTATACCTCTCCTGTATACACCTGAATACTCCTCATGTATACCCCTCCTGTTTACTCCTCATGTATACCCCTACTCTATACTCCTCATGTATACTCCTGTAAACTCTTCATGTATACCCATCCAGTGTACTCCTCATGCATACACCTGCATACTCCTGATATATATCTCTCCTGTATACTCCTCATGTATACACCTGCATACTCCTCATGTATACACCTGTATACTCCTCATGTATACACCTACTGTATACTCCTCATGTATACACCTACTGTATACTCCTCATGTATACACCTGTATACTCCTCATTTATACACCTCCTGTATACTCCTCATGTATACACCTCCTGTATATTCCTCATGTATATACCTCCTGTATACTCCTCATGTATACACCTCCTGTATACTCATCATGCATACTTCTCACGTATTCCTCTCCTGTATATTCCTCATGTATACACCTCTTGTATACTTCTCATGTATACACCTGTATACTCCTCATGTATGCACCTCCTGTATACTCCTGATATATATCTCTCCTGTATACTCCTCATGTATACACCTCCAGTATACTCCTCATGTATACACCTCCAGTATAGTCCTCGTGTATACACATCCTGTATACTCCTCAAGTATACACCTCCTGTATACTCCTCATGTGTACACCTGTGTAATCCTCATGCATACACCCACTGTATAATCCTCATGTATACTCATGTATACCCCTCCTTTATTCTCCTCATGTATACCTCTCCTGTGTACTCATATATACACCTCCTGGATACCCCCTCTTGTATACGCCTCATGTATACACCTGCATACTCCTCATGTATACTCATGTATACCCCTCCTGTATTCTCCTCATGTATACCTCTCCTGTATACTAATATATACACCTCCTGTGTACCCCTCTTGTATACTCCTAATGTGTACATCTATATACTCCTCAAGTTTACTCCACATGTATACACCTGCTGTATACTCTTGATAAATATATATATCTCCTGTATACTCCTCATGTATACACCTGTACACTCCTCATGTATACACCTGTATACTACTCATATATACACTTGTATACCCCTCCTGTATACTTCTCATGTATACTCCTCATGTATACACCTCCTATATACTCATCGTGTATACACCTCCTGTATACTCCTCATGTATACACATGTATACTCCTTATGTATATACTTTCTGAATACTCCTCATGTATATACCTGTATACTCCTCATGTATATACCTGTATACTCCTCATGTATATACCTCCTGTATACTTTCTCATGTATACACCAGTATTCTCCTCATGTATGTACCTCCTGAATACTTTCTCATGTATACGCCCTCCTGTATTCTCATCATGTATACCCCTTCTGTGTACTAATCATGTATACCTCCTCCTTGTACACTCCTCATACATATCCCTCCTGAATACTCCTTATGTATATACCTTCTGTATACACATGTATACACCTCCTGTATACTCCTCATGTATACACCTGTATTCTCCTCATGTATACCCTTCCTGAATACTCCTCATACATATACCTCCTGTATACTCCTCATATATATCTTTCCTGTATACTCCTCATGTATACACCTCTTGTAAACTCATCATGTACACACTCCCTGTATACACATGCATACACCTCCTGTATACTCCTCATGTATACACCTGTATACTCCTCATGTATACCCCTCCTGTATACTCCTCACGTATACACCTCTTGTATATTCTTCATGTATACCCCTCCTGTATAAACCTCCTGTGTACTCCTCATGTATACCTATCCTTTAAACTCCTCATGTATACACCTTCTGTATACTCCTGATGTATACCCTCCCTTATACTCCTCATGTATACACCTCCTGTATACTTCCCATGTATACCCCTTCTGTATAATCCTCATGTATACACCTCCTTGTATACTCCTCATGTATACACCTCCTGTATTCTCCTCATGTATATCTCTTCTGCATACTCATGTTTACCCCTGTATAATACACATGTATACCCTTCCTGTATACTCCTCATGTATACACCTCCCGTATATTCCTCATGTATTCACCTCCTGTATAGTCCTCATGTATACACCTCCTGGATACTCCTCATGAATACTTCCCATGTATACCTCTCCTGTATACTTCTCATGTATACACCTCATGTATACTCCTCATGTATACACCTCCTGTATACTCCTCATGTATACACCTCATATATACACCTCCTGTATACTCATGTATAGAGCTCTTGTATACTCCTCATGTATACCACTCCTGTATACTCCTCATGTATACACCTGTATACTCCTCATGAATACACCTCCTCTATGCTCCTCCTGTATACATCTGTATACTCCTCATGTATACCCCTCATGTATACCCCTCATGTATACCCCTCATGTATACATCTGTATACTTTTCATGTATACACCTGTATACTCCTCATGTATACCTGTATACTCCTCAAGTATACACATGTATACGCCTCATGTATACACCTCCTGTATACTCTTCATGTATACACCTGTATACTCATGCATACACCTCCTGTATACTCTTCATGTATACACCTGTATACTCATGCATACACCTCCTGTATACTCCTGATATATATCTCTCCTGTATACTCCTCATGTATACACCTGTATACTCCTCATGTATACACCTGTATACTCCTCATGTATACACCTGTATACTCCTCAAGTATACACATGTATACGCCTCATGTATACACCTCCTGTATACTCTTCATGTATACACCTGTATACTCCTCATTTATACACCTGTTTACTTATCATGTATACCCTCCTGTATGCTCCTCATGTATACACCTCCTGTTTTACTTTCTCATGTATACCCTTCTGTATACTCCTCATGTATACCCCTCCCGTATACTCCTCATGTATATCCCTCCTGTATTCTCAAGTATACACCTCCTGTATACCCATCATGTATACACCTCCTTTATACACATCTATACACCTCCTGTATACGCCTCATGTAACACCTGCATACATCTCATGTATACTCTTCCTGATACTCGTCATGTATACACCTACTGTATACTCCTCATGGATATCCCTCCTGAATACACATGTATACCCCTCCTGTATACTCCTCATGTTTCCTTTCCTGTATACACCTGTATACTCCTCACGTATACACCTACATACTCCTCATGAATACACCTGTATACTCCTCATTTATACCTCTCCTGTATACTCCTCATGTATACACCTTCTGTATACTCTTCATGTATACCTCTCCTCTATACTCCTCATGTATACACCTCCTGTATACTCCTCATAGATATCCCTCCTGTATACTCCTCATCTTGAGGTTATCTTGAGATGATTTCGGGGCTTTAGTGTCCCCGAGGCCCGGTCCTCGACCAGGCCTCCACCCCCAGGAAGCAGCCCGTGACAGCTGACTAACACCCAGGTACCTATTTTACTGCTTGGTAACTGGGCATAGGGTGAAAGAAACTCTGCCCATTTGTTTCTTGCCGGCGCCTGGGATCGAACCCAGGACCACAGGATCACAAGTCCAGCGTGCTGTCCGCTCGGCCGTCCGGCTCGTCTATACACCGGCTCATGTATACACCTCTTGTATACTCCTCATGTACACCGCCTGTATACTCCTCATGTATACCTCTCCTGAATACTCATTAATACCCCTCCTGTATACTCCTCATGTATACATCTCCCATATACTCATGTATACCTCTCCTGTATACTCTTCATTTATACCACTCTTGTATACTTGTCATGCATACACCTGTATTCTCATCATGTATACACCTGTATACTCCTCATGCATACTCCTGATTATATCTCTCCTGTATACTCCTGTTTTATATACCTCCTGTATGCTCCTCATGTATACACCACATATATACTCCTCATGTATACTCCTCATGTATACACCTCCTGTATACTCATCATGTATACACCTCCTGTATACTCCTCATGTATACACCTCTATACTCCTCAAGGATACACTTCCTCTATGCTCCTCA
>WNGS01150327.1:45637-61164 GCA_020271785.1 Procambarus virginalis
ATGATAGAAGTTCGTTAAGTGTTCTTATGATGAAATAATGTCATAGAAGTTTGTTAAAAGATCTTATGGGAAAAATTCAAATTCGTGTGTGGGTGTCAGGGGTTTTAGGCGAATTTGGCCAGTCACAGATTTGGAATTACGGAATTCTTATGAGGAAAATAATTTCTGAGATGATAGAACTTTGTTAAGAGTTCTTATGAGGAAAATAAGAAGGAAAATCTTATAGGAAATTTTTAGAAATATCATTTATAAGACACGCAGTTTTCAATGTAAAACTCTACGGACATATTTTACCAATTTTCAACACCTCTTTTCTTTTTTTTTTAAAAGACCATTTTCACAGAATATTGTCTTAGACGTTTGTTAAGGAAAACATCTTAGTCATGACTTTAAGTTTTATAACCATTTGCGGCTGTTTCACCTGTAAAGACCCAAAATAGTCAGAGACAGTTTAATGCTCAAATTTCATCAGAGTCCAGTTTATGGCTGAAATAATCAGAGTCGAGTTTACCCTGAAAATTAACAGGGTCCAATTATCAACAGAAATTCGTCAGACAGTTTAAAGCTCAAATTTCACCAGAGTCCAGTTGTAGACAGAAATTATTCAGAGTCCAGTTTGTCCCCTAAAATATTCAGAGTCCAGTTTGTGCCAGAAAATATTCAGAGTCCTGTAATCTAGGCAAATTAGGCAGAGTCCACTTTGTGAGCAAAATTAGACAGAGTCCATTTTTCAAACCAATTTTCGTCAGGGTCCACTTTGTCCCCAAAAATATTCAGAGTCCAGTTTGGGCCAGAAATTATTCACAGTCCACTCTGTGAGCAAAATTCGTCAGAGTCCAGTAAAGGCCTAAAAATTCATCAGAGCCCAGTAAAGGCCAAAAATTCGACAGAGTCTAGTAAAGGCCAAAATATTCAGAGTCCAGTTCATGATCAAATTTAATCAGAGTCCAATTGAAGACCAAAATTTGTTAGAGACCACATTTTCGCTACTAATAGCCCAATTTTAGCCTAATTTTAAACAGTCATATTTCAGACATAGTAAATAAAATCCGAACAAATACCGAACTGTAGCTCTTGTCCTCTGCCTTAGCTCTCTCTCATATCTTCGTTAATAACCCATCAATATTCCTGAAATTTTACCCTCCGTATTTCAGACCCAGTAAATAAGATCAAGTCAGTTACCGAGCTCCAGCTCCTGTCCCCGCCTTAGTTCATTTGTACAAGTTCATTAGTAACAGACCAATTTTCCCGAAATTTAAAGTAGATATACTTCGAAGGTAGTAAATCAAATCAAACAGTTAACAAGCTCCAGCTCATGTCCTCCACCTTAGTTCAATGTTCATCAAATTAATTCAGATCAAGTCCCTCTCCAGTCTATCAAAGTAAACATCACTGACTTTAATACCCTTGTTGTACTCAGCTGTGTAATATTCACACGGTCATATAACACCTTACCTTCAATACACTTTGTTTACCCAAGTAAGCAACAATCACACGGTCAAAATCTCACCTTACCCTCTCCCTTTCTTACCTTCTCGTTCCCCAACTTATCCAAACCTTCAATAATCGTACTGTATTTGCATATTTTCTCTATATTCACTGTGTTCTTCGTATTCTCATCCATGTTTTTCATGTTCACTCCATGTTCTTCAAATGTTCACAGCCCATTCAGTTCATATTTTTTTTCACCAGTTTTCTCCATTTTTCTCTGTTTTTGCCATTTTCCCCGTATGTTCACTGTGTTCTTTGTCATGTTTCCATGTTCATCGCATGTTCTCTTTACAACTTTTATACTCAATGTTCATGCTGTCTTCCATATTTTTTGTGTTCTTTGTCAATATTCATGTTCCTCTACAAGTTCATTGTTCATTCTTTATATTCCTTATTCTCCTTATCATGTCTTCATGTTCTGTGTAAGTTCATATTCCCAGCATGTTCACTGTATTCATTAGCTTTTCTTACATGTTTTCTCTGTTCCCCGTATGTTCGCTGTGTTCATTCCCTTACTTAGTATCAATTTTTTATGTTCTTTGTTTCTTTAAACCATTCGTTTCTTCCATTCAGTAACTAGTTCTTTGTCAAATATTATCAACCGCAATACAGTTCCCCAATAATGTAGTCAGTCATCCAGTTTTTATTTGCCAAACTACATCAAGTAACTCTCGTAGTCAACTAAATATTTCTTACCAACGCTGTTCTTAAACAAATCTACGCTTTATTCAGTACCAAATTTACAAAGACAACTTTTCTTGTAACTTCTTAACTAAAAATTACTTGTCAATCAACAGAAAACAGTCAGGATTAATCTCGTTCAATACTGTTCTTAACTAAATAACCTTTCTCTTAGCTGAAAATAGTCAAAGGAAACTTTCCAATACTGTTCATAACTATCTTTATCCATCGTTAAGTAACTGAAAAAGTCTTGTTCAACATATCTTAACTAAATTTATTCCCCAGTCAACAGAAAATAACCGTGTTCATCATGTTTCCCTGTCATTTCTTAACTGAAATATCAACTGAATATAATTTCAGGGTAAAACTTGAATCTGATTATTTTCAGGCATAAACTGGACTCTGGGAAATTCTGTCTACAACTGAACTCTGATTATTTCTGTTGATAATTGGACCCTGTTAATTTTCAGGGTAAACTCGACTCTGATTATTTCAGCCATAAACTGGACTCTGATGAAATTTGAGCATTAAACTGTCTCTGACTATTTTTGGGTCTTTACAGGTGAAACAGCCGCAAATGGTTATAAAACTTAAAGTCATGACTAAGATGTATGTTTTCCTTAACAAACGTCTAAGACAATATTCTCTGGAAATGGTCTTTTGAAAGATACGAGGTGTTGAAAACTGGTAAAATATGTCCGTAGAGTTTTACCTGGAAAACTGCGTGACTTATAAATGATATTTCTAAAAAAATTCTATAAGATTTTCCTTCTTATTTTCCTCATAAGAACTCTTAACAAAGTTCTATCATCTCAGAAATTATTTTCCTCATAAGAATTCCGTAATTCCAAATCTGTGACTGGCCAAATTCGCCTGAAACCCCTGACTACCCACACACGAATTTGAATTTTTCCCATAAGATCTTTTAACAAACTTCTGTGACATTATTTTCATCATAAGAACACTTAACGAACTTCTATCATCTCAGAAATTATTTTCCTCATAAGGAGATATACTTGGTATTACCACCTAATATTACCAACCTCCTCACGTAGATTAAGTCTTACAGTATAATGGTACACTTTCAACAAGAGAATATATACATAAAAATATATCTCTAAACATGTACAAGAAAATTCAGCAGGAAGATGCAATAACACACATATATATATATATACATCAGCATAAATGTTCTGTGACACAACGAATCAATCGATCACTCTATCCGTCCTAGAACATATCTGTAGGCAATCCTGCCTACGACTGTAACTCTAAACTTTAGTATACACACTTCTCGGTACAAGGATGGCAAACGATCACTCACCTCTCACTGCGTCGTTCACGCTAATGACAAACACTCTCACCTCCATACAAGTACTCATTTAGATCTCCCCCTTCCGCATCTGGAAGTTCACTACCCTGATCTCTTCAGGTTCTTCCGGGCTTGACCACCAGGATCCTCTGCAGCTCCTTCAGGCTACTACCATGAAGTTTCCTTGGACAACTATGGTGCTTCTCTACCCCTACTAGGATCATCCACAGCTCTCCTGGCTGCTGCACCATAAAGTTTCCTCGAATAACTGTGGCACTTCACCACCTCTACAGAAGCACGTGACACTCCTCCTCACGGCTTCTCCTCACAGCTCGGGGTCCTCTCCTCCACTGCTTTGGAGTCTCATCAAGTACTCCCTCTGTGCTGGCTTCGAAGTCCTCAGCAACTTCTTCCCCAAAGACAAACCTGCAACCACAGATTATCTGGTCGAGGGCGCTCCTCCCTCTGACAGCGTCTGACCAGGGCGCTTCCCACAGCACACAAAACTGTCACTGGGCGGCTTAAATACTCTCTCCTCGCCGTCCAGGACTTGAGACCACACGTCCTCAGCTCGATTCCACAGCTGGCACGTCTGCACACTTTTCTTCTCTTCGAGATATATCACTAGGGGTTCCCTTCTGACGGGAGCTCGACGAAGCGCGGCTTTCCCTTGCGATGTCTGGCCTCAAGTGAGGTCATCGCCCTCCAAAAGCGAGCCTCACGCCTCCAGCAAATTGTCCACATCTAACCAGTCATTTATCTGTTTTCTTGTTCATTGCCCATAATCTCAACTTGTTATTTAAATCGACCAAACTATCTTACCTATGTATTATCGCCTCTATGTTTCCTGGACTTTTCAGTTAGGTCAGGCTTGCTGAATAACTCTCAAGGGGGAGACTCGTTTCTCCTGCAGGATGAGACCATAACATCATGTATACACCTTCTGTATACTCCTGATGTATACCCCTCCTGTATACTCATGTATACACCTGTATACTCCTCATGTTTACCCCTTCTGTATACTCCTCATGTATACACCTCCTGTATACTCCTCATGTATACACATCCTGTATACACCTCATATATATATATTTCTTCTGCATACTCATGTTTACACCTCCTGTATAATACTCATGTATACCCTTCCTGTATACTCCTCATGTATACACCTCCCGTATACTCCTCATGTATACCTCTCCTGTATACTTTTCAAGTATACCCTCTTGTATACACCTGTATACTTATCATGTATACTCCTCATGTATACACCTCCTGTATACTCCTCATGTATACACCTCCTGTATATTCCTGATTTATATCTCTCCTGTATACTCCTCATGTATACACCTCCTGTATACTCCTCAAGTACACACCTGCTGTATACTCCTCATGTATACACCTCCTATGCTTCTCATGTATACACCTGTATACTCCTCATGTATACACTTCATGTATACTCCTCATGTATACACCTGTATATTTCTCATGTATTCACCTCCTGTATAGTCCTCATGTATACACCTCCTGGATACTCCTCATGAATACTTCCCATGAATACCTCTCCTGTATACTTCTCATGTATACACCTCATGTATATTCCTCATGTATACACCTCATGTATACTCCTCATGTATACACGTCCTGTATACTCCTCATGTATACACCTCCTTTATACACCTCATGTATACACCTCCTGTATACTCATGTATAGAGATCTTGTATACTCCTCATGTATACCACTCCCGTATACTCCTCATGTATACACCTCCTGTATACTCCTCATGAATACACCTCTATGCTCCTCCTGTATACATCTGTATACTCCTCATGTATACCCCACCTGTATACTCCTCATGTATACACCTGTATACTCCTCATGTATACACCTAGGGAGCCGGTCGGCCGAGCGAACAGCACGCTGGAATTGGGATCCTGTGGTAATGGGTTCCATCCGTGGCGCCAGCAAGAAACAATGGGCAGAGTTTCTTTCACCCTATGCCCCTGTTTCCTAGCAGTGAAATAGGTATCTGGGTGTTAGTCAACTGTCACGGGCTGCTTCTTAGGGGTGGAGGCCTGGTCGAGGACCGGGCCGTGGGGACACCAAAAAGCCCCGAAGTCATCTCAAGTTTGCCTCAAGATAACCTGTATGCTCCTCATGTATACACCTCCTGTATACTCCTCTTGTATACACCTTCTGTATTCTCCTCATGTATACACCTCCTGTATACTCCTCTTGTATACACCTTCTGTATTCTCCTCATGTATACACCTCCTGTATTCACCTCCTGTATACTGCTCATGAATACACCTCCTGTATTCTCCTCATGTATACACCTCCATTATACACCTCATGTATACACCTGTATAATCCTCATGTATAGCCCTCCTGTGTACTCCTCATGTTTACCACTCCCGTATACTCCTCATATATACACCTCCTGTACTCCTCATGTATACACCTGTATACTCTTCATGTATACCCCTCCTGTTTACTCCTCATGTATACCCCTACTCTATACTCCTCATGTATACTCCTGTATACTTTCATGTATATCCATCCTGTATACTCCTCATGTATACACCTCCTGTATACTCCTCATGTATGCACCTCCTGTATACTCATCATGTATACACCTCCTGTATACATATATATACACCTCCTGTATACATATGTATACGCCTCCTGTGTACTCCACATATATTCATCTGTATACTCCTCATGTATACCCTTCCTGTACACTCCATATTTATACCTCTCCTGTATACACCTGTATACTCCTCATGTATACCCTTCCTGTTTACTCCTCATGTATACTCCTGTATACTCTTCATGTATACCCATCCAGTGTACTCCTCATGCATACACTTCCTGCATACTCCTGATATATATCGCTCCTGTATACTCCTCATGTATACACCTGCATACTCCTCATGTATACACCTGTATACTCCTCATGTATACACATACTGTATACTCCTCATGTATACACCTGTATACTCTTCATATATACACCTCCTGTATACTCCTCATGTATACGCCTCCTGTATATTCCTCATGTATATACCTCCTGTATACTCCTCATGTATACACCTCCTGTATACTCATCATGCATACTTCTCACGTATTCCTCTCCTGTATACTCCTCATGTATACACCTCTTGTATACTTCTCATGTATACACCTGTATACTCCTCATGTATGCACCTCCTGTATACTCCTGATATATATCTCTCCTGTATACTCGTCATGTATACACCTCTTGTATACTTCTCATGTATACACCTGTATACTCCTCATGTATGCACCTCCTGTATACTCCTGATATATATCTCTCCTGTATACTCCTCATGTATACACCTCCTGTATACTCCTCATGTATACACCTCCAGTATAGTCCTCGTGTATACACATCCTGTATACTCCTCAAGTATACACCTCCTGTATACTCCTCATGTGTACACCTGTATAATCCCCATGCATACACCCACTGTATAATCCTCATGTATACTCATGTATACCCCTCCTTTATTCTCCTCATGTATACCTCTCCTGTGTACTCATATATACACCTCCTGTATACCCCCTCTTGTATACGCCTCATGTATACACCTGTATACTCCTCATGTATACTCATGTATAGCCCTCCTGTATTCTCCTCATGTATACCTCTCCTGTATACTCATATATACACCTCCTGTATACCCCTCTTGTATACTCCTAATGTGTACATCTATATACTCCTCAAGTTTACTCCACATGTATACACCTGCTGTATACTCTTGATATATATATATATCTCCTGTATACTCCTAATGTATACACCTGTATACTCCTCATGTATACACCTGTATACTACTCATATATACACCTGTATACCCCTCCTGTATACTTCTCATGTATACTCCTCATGTATACACCTCCTGTATACTCATCGTGTATACACCTCCTGTATACTCCTCATGTATACACATGTATACTCCTTATGTATATACTTCCTGAATACTCCTCATGTATATACCTGTATACTCCTCATGTATATACCTGTATACTCCTCATGTATATACCTCCTGTATACTTTCTCATGTATACACCTGTATACTCCTCATGTATGTAGCTCCTGAATACTTTCTCATGTATACGCCCTCCTGTATTCTCATCATGTATACCCTTTCTGTGTACTAATCATGTATACCTCCACCTTGTACACTCCTCATACATATCCCTCCTGAATACTCCTTATGTATATACCTTCTGTATACACATGTATACACCTCCTGTATACTCCTCATGTATACACCTGTATTCTCCTCATGTATACCCTTCCTGAATATTCCGCATACATATACCTCCTGTATACTCCTCATATATATCTTTCCTGTATACTCCTCATGTATACACCTCTTGTAAACTCATCATGTACACACTCCCTGTATACACATGCATACACCTCCTGTATACTCCTCATGTATACCCCTCCTGTATACTCCTCACGTATACACCTCCTGTATATTCTTCATGTATACCCCTCCTGTATAACCTCCTGTGTACTCCTCATGTATACCTATCCTTTAAACTCCTCATGTATACACGTTCTGTATACTTCTGATGTATACCCTCCCTTATAATCCTCATGTATACACCTCCTGTATACTTCTCATGTATACCCCTTCTGTATACTCCTCATGTATACACCTCCTTGTATACTCCTCATGTATACACCTGTATTCTCTTCATATATATCTCTTCTGCATACTCATGTTTACCCCTGTATATACACATGTATACCCTTCCTGTATACTCCTCATGTATACACCTACCGTATATTCCTCATGTATTCACATCCTGTATAGTCCTCATGTATACACCTCCTGGATACTCCTCATGAATACTTCCCATGTATACCTCTCCTGTATACTTCTCATGTATACAACTCATGTATACTCCTCATGTATACACCTCCTGTATACTCCTCATGTATACACCTCATATATACACCTCCTGTATACTCATGTATAGAGCTCTTGTATACTCCTCATGTATACCACTCCTGTATACTTCTCATGTATACACCTCCTGTATACTCCTCATGAATACACCTCCTCTATGCTCCTCCTGTATACATCTGTATACTCCTCATGTATACCCCTCATGTATACTCCTCATGTATACACCTGTATACTTTTCATGTATACTCCTCATGCATACACCTCCTGTATACTCCTGATATATATCTCTCCTGTATACTCCTCATGTATACACCTGTATACTCCTCATGTATACACCTGTATACTCCTCATGTATACACCTGTATACTCCTCAAGTATACACATGTACACGCCTCATGTATACAACTCATGTATACTCTTCATGTATACACCTGTATACTCCTCATTTATACACCTGTATACTTATCATGTATACACCTCCTGTATGCTCCTCATGTATACACCTCCTGTATACTTTCTCATGTATACCCCTTCTGTATACTCCTCATGTATACCCCTCCCGTATACTCCTCATGTATATCCCTCCTGTATTCTCAAGTATACACCTCCTGTATACCCATCATGTATACACCTCCTTTATACACATCTATACACCTCCTGTATACGCTTCATGTATACACCTCCTGTATACTCCTCAAGTATTCACCTGCATACATCTCATGTATACTCTTCCTGAATACCCGTCATGTATACACCTCCTGTATACTCCTCATGGATATCCCTCCTGAATACACATGTATACCCCTCCTGTATACTCCTCATGTATACACCTCCTGTGTACTCCTCATGTTTCCCTTTCCTGTATACACCTGTATAATCCCCACGTATACACCTACATACTCCTCATGAATACACCTCCTGTATACTCCTCATTTATACCTCTCCTGTATACTCCTCATGTATACACCTTCTGTATACTCTTCATGTACACCTCTCCTCTATACTCCTCATGTATACACCTCCTGCATACTCCTCATATATAACCCTCCTGTATACTCCTCATCTTGAGGTTATCTTGAGATGATTTCGGGGCTTTAGTGTCCCCGCGGCCCGGTCCTCGACAGGCCTCCACCACCAGGAAGCAGCCCGTGACAGCTGACTAACACCCAGGTACCTATTTTACTGCTAGGTAACAGGGGCATAGGGTGAAGAAACTCTGCCCATTGTTTCTTGCCGGCGCCTGGGATCGAACCCAGGACCACAGGATCACAAGTCCAGCGTGCTGTCCGCTCGGCCGTCCGGCTCCCCTATACACCGGCTCATGTATACATCTCTTGTATACTCTCATGTACACCGCCTGTATACTCCTCATGTATACCTCTCCTGAATACTCATTAATACCCCTCCTGTATACTCCTCATGTATACATCTCCCATATACTCATGTATACCTCTCCTGTAACTCTTCATTTATACCACTCTTGTATACTTGTCATGCATACACCTGTATTCTCATCATGTATACACCTGTATACTCCTCATACATACTCCTGATTATATCTCCTCCTGTATACTCCTGTTTTATATACCTCCTGTATGCTCCTCATGTATACACCACCTATATACTCCTCATGTATACTCCTCATGTATACACTCCTGTTTACTCATCATGTATACACCTCCTGTATACTCCTCATGTATACCCTCCTCTATACTCCTTAAGGATACACTTCCTCTATGCTCCTCATGTATACACCTCTTGTATGCTCCTCATGTATACACCTGTATACTCCTCATGTATATACCTCCTGTATACTCCTCATGTATACACCCCTGTATACTCCTCATGTATACACCTATACACTCCTCATGTATACACCTCCTTTATAACTTTTATGTATACACCTCTTGTATACTTGTGTATAGCTCTCCTGCATAATCTTCTTGTATACACCTCCTGTATACTCCTCATGTATACACATGTATCTCCTCATGAATACACCTCTGCTATACTTCTCATGTATACACTTGTATACTCCTCATGTATACTTCTCATGTATTCCTCTCCTGTATACTCCTCATGTATACATCTCCTGTATACTCCTCATGTATGCCCCTCCTGTATACTCCTAATGTATACACCTCCTGTATAATCCTCATATATACACCTCCTGTATACTCCTCATGTATACACCTTCTCTATACTCCTCATGTACAGCCCTCCTGTATACTCCTCATGTATACCACTCCTGTATACTCCTCATGTATACACCTCCTGTATACTCTTCATGTATACACTTCCTGTATACTCCTCATGTATACACCTCCTGTATACTCCTCATGTATGCCCCTTCTGTATAATCCTCATGTGTACCACTCCTGTGTACTCCTCATGTATACACCTCCTGTATACTCTCCATGTATACACCTCCTTTATACACCTCATGTATACACCTTCTGTATACTCCTCATGTACAGCCCTCCTGTATACTCGTCATGTATACCCCTACTCTATACTCCTCAGCTTTACCCCTCCTGTATACTCCTCATGTATTTTCCTCCTGTATACTCATCACGTATACCCCTACTCTATACTCATGTTTACCCCTCCTGTATACTCCTCATGTATATCCCTCCTGTATACTCCTTATGTATACACCTGGATACTCATCATGTATACACCTTCTGTATACACATGTATACACCTCCTGTACACTCTTCATATATACATCTATATACTCTTCATGTATACCCCTCCTGTATACTCCTCATGTATACACCTCCTCTATACTCCTCATGTGTACCCCTTCTGTAGACACCTGTATACTCCTCATGTATACACTTGTATACTCCTCATGTATACTAATCATGTATACTCCTGTATACTTCTCATGTATACCTCTCCTGTATACTCCTTGTGTATACACCTTCTGTATAAACCTCATGTATTCCCCTCCTGTATACTCTTCATGTATACACCTGTATACTCTTCATGTATACCCCTCCTGTATACTCCTCCTGTATACTCCTCATGTATACACCTCCTGTATTCCCCTCGTGTATACACCTCCTATGTACTCCTCATGTATACCTCTTCTGTATATTCCTCACGTGAACCTCTCCTGTATACTCCTCATGTATACCTCTCCTGTATACTCCTCATGTACATAGAGAGGGAGACGGCTCCAAGAGAGAGTGTGCTCCAAGAAGAAGTTGCTTGGAACGGCCGACATATCCATTACAGCCCGAGAGGTCCCGTACTGCTTGCAAAATAGTATCCTCTCCTGTATACCCCTCCATATATACCTCAGGTATACCCCTCCTGTATAGCGAACAGTAAGTATTTCTTAGCATTTGTCAAGCTAAATGGGACAGTATCCTCATATGACTGTACGCGTGCTTCATCTGTCCAAGAGCAGACTAACCTACCTACCTCCCTCTCTTCCTCTTTTTGTCTGTCTGTCTGTCTGTCTGTCTGTCTGTCTGTCTGTCTGTCTGTCTGTCTGTCTCTCTCTCTCTCTCTCTCTCTCTCTCTCTCCTCTCTCTCTCCTCTCTCTCTCCTCTCTCCTCCCCTCTCTCTCAACCTCTCCTCCTCACTCTCTCTCTGAGGACTGTTCTCAACTTTCCTTCTCTTCTCCCTCTTCTCCCTCCATTCTAAGGCCTCCGAACTCTCATCATCCTCCTTCTCCCTTTAAGTTGGCTTCCTAGCATCTCAGGTTCATCTAGAACAAATACGATTCGTTATATAGTGACAATCATCACCATTCGTTACACAGTCATTGAATTGGAGACGTTTGTGGTTGTCCGGACCACCATGAAGCTTGTGTAGGAAGAGCCAGAGGAGTCAAAATTAAGGTAAGAATGTGGGGGAAAAGACGAAGGGAAGATGAGGATGTATAAAGAATTAAAAATTAACAGAGTTAAGAGTACAGAAAACTGTAGAAGGTCAAATGACGAAGAGAAATGCGTAAAAACGGAAAGAGGAAGGAACTGAAGGAGAAAATGAGAAGCTTAAGCCAAGTCAGATCACGTTTGTGAAGAAGTTTCGAGCGTTTAACTATGTACTGAAAAAGGCAAGAGTTAACAGCAACAAGCCAGGACTAAAGTTCATGTCTAGCATCTTGTGAGTGAACCGATCCAGCAAGACGGCTTCTGTGAAGATTTCTCCTGTGAGAAGTCTCCACCTTTGTTTCATTAACGTTTGCAAAATTCACTGTTGAGTTGCAAGTTCAAATGCCTTAGTAGATCAAGGAAGATCGCTATTGCCAAGTCTGGTTCACTGTTCCTAGTACTGTTACTCTTGTTGTAAAAACTCCAGGCAGTATATCTCCTTTTAATTGACTTCAGTAAATTAAAGTTTATCTTATTTTTTTCTTAGTAGGTAAGAATTGAGTGGACTGTATGTACTTGTTAAAACTGCCTGAAATTATTCTCACACAAATTGGGGGGACATTTGTAGCTTAAACCACTTGTAATGGCTCCTTCTTAAACTACAAATTGTTTACCTAAGTTTAATTATATTATTTTGTCATACCACATATGGTGGTCTAATCTACTATTATTTCAACAATTATTACTAGTTATGAATACTACTACTACAATAACTAGAATGGCCTTATCTGAGCCTGTAGTAAGGGCCTGCTAAAGCTGTGTCATGTTAGCATCTATGTGGGTGTGGCCCTGTGCCTCATGGTGCCAATGGCGGCTGTGGAGGCCTTCAAGGCTGGCAACAGCTAGGTACATGTACATAGTTCTACTGCTCAGCTACTTGCTGTTCCAAGTCACAATTTACCTGTTTGGGATGCAAGGAGTTAGTACATTTCCCTAAACATATCAATACAGGTATAACATGGTATGTGAGGGCTGTAAATGGGGTACACATGGTTGGTGTTGGTGTTGTTCATATATCATAACCGCCAATACCCTTTGAATATTAATCAGTGCACTAGAATAAAAAACAACTTGGTAAGACGGATACTGGAGTGCTCTTTATTTGTAGTAGTGATGTTGCTATGGCAGTTTCTTAAGGCAGAGTAGATCTATCCTGTGTGGCCATTATCACAACACACGAGCACCCATTGTATTTGTGTTTCGTGTGAGCGTGCGTCTGTAAGACGCCTGCTCCCTCGTCTGTTCCAATATTGTGTTCTACTTCTAAGTTAAATTTACGTTAACAAGGAATCAAGCTATATTTTGGTGTTAATAATTATATTCAGTCTTATTGAACACTTTTTATTCAATTTAGACATTAAACTGTTGTATGAACAGTGGTTTAATAATGTAAATACTGCGGCGACGTCGATGACGTCACGGAGTCTCCCATTCTCTAATTTTAAGAGATACTGTTAAGGGAAGACTATACTATTTGTGTGTCGGTGTGTCGGTTTCCCGACATAATTCCGGGGGAAGACACGGGTCGAAGTCCCGTAAGGACTGCGATCACTTTATTCTTCTCCTCAGAATTATAATGCTGCTTTAATTTAAGTTTACATTTGAGCTGCAGTCCTTTGGGGACGTATGTCCCGTACTGGCGTATCGGGTGCTGGAAGTCGCTGTACGTCTTCGTTCCTGGCCAGTTCTAAAGGAACTAATTTCTCTAAAGTTTTGAGAGTAGTGTTGCCTCGGCATTTTACTTTCACTATTCTCAAGATGCCCTGGCTGTCTGGATGAACAGAGACTATTTGACCTATAGGCCACTCTGAGCGTGGTCCATCACTATCCACCAGAACTATGTCACCAGGGTTCAAGTTAATTCTGTTGTAGGTTTGTTTGCCCCGTAATGATACTCTCTCAGAGCTGTAAGGTATTCTCGAGTCCATACGTCATTCCACCGACTTATCACCCTTGATAGATGTTTGAAACGTTGAACCAAATCACTCTCTTTGGACATATGAAGGATCCTCTGGTTCCTCGTCCGTAAGGGACACAAGTGTTTTGAGAGGTCTACCATACATCAAATGAGCTGGACTTAATGGTTCACGCTGCAAAACATCATCAGAGAGGTAGGTAAGTGGTCGGTTATTGACTCGTGCTTCTATCTCTATGACTACTGTTTGAAGCTCCTGCAGGTCAATCTTTTGGCGGTGTAGGGTTTTTCTGTAGAGAACGTTTTACCGTACCAACCATGCGTTCATAGAAGCCTCCGTGCCATGGTGCTCTGGGAGGTATGAATTTCCAATGGCACTGCCGTTGATTTAGGGCTGTGCGTACCTTTGGATGTGTCCAGATTTTCCTCAGACATGCTTCTCCTGCCACTAAGTTGGACCCATTGTCTGAGATCATTAACTTAGGACAGGATCTACGTGAAGCAAACCTGCGGAAAGCCTGTAAAATGCTTCGGCACTCATATCGGGAGTCACTTCTAGATGGACTGCCCTTGTTGTGGCACAAGTAAAAAGACAGATGTAAGCTTTTACTGGTTTCTTGTCTTGTCTTTAGTGCCTGTAAGTGTTAGTGCTCCTGTGAAATCTACTCCTGTAGTCTCAAAGGGACGAATATGTACGACTCGTTCCTTCGGAAGTGGAGGTGGGCCAGGATATGACCACTCTGGCATCGTATCTCCGGCAAACAACACAGGTTTGATTATTGATTTTACTGTCTGTCTACCTTGGGGTAGCCAGTACTGTTGTCTTAAGTCTGTGAGAGTATCTAATCCCCACCATGCAGAGTGCAGTATTGTGTATATGTAACACAATTAGTTTTGCTTACTATGTGGTGACGAGGGAGCAATATTGGATTTTTTGCTTCAAATCTATGTCAGCGTGCTGTAAGCGGCCTCCGCATCTGATTATGTTATAATTGTCAGTGTCTAACCAGAGACCCAGATCACGTTGTAGCTTCTTTGGGAACATTGTCAAATTCTGTCCCGAATGTGTCGATCTGAGCTCTTTTGACCCAATACCTTAGGGCATTAGGGAATTTATGCTTGATTCCTATTTTCTTTAGAAAATCAAACACTACTTGGGTGACACCTATAAGTTTGTTCAGTTCAGAGTACCGAGTAGGATCAATTACCAAAGTCCGAGGTGGTTCTGGGTTCTCAGTGGGAACAGTAACATGGTCACAATGACTTGTGCTTTTGTTCAGGCCACTGGTCT
>WNGS01150327.1:80382-105491 GCA_020271785.1 Procambarus virginalis
CAAAATACAGTAAATGTGACCCTTCTATCAGTTACTGATATCTAGACAAAGTAGGCCAGTAGCGTCAGTGAGTAGGGAGTGGTCAGCCATTGTTGTTAAGACCAGAGTCGTGGAGAAAATAACAACTCCTATAAATTCACTTGGACGAAGTGTTATGGAGATCAGAGCAGTGATCTCCCATCATCAACACGCTGTCATCAATCTCAAGGGAAGGTTTTCCGAAACCCGTTTATCTAATCATTTTTGGCATTAATGTTAGGTAGATATTTGGGTGACCGGTGAGAGGCACAAATGATCGACTCAAAAAAGGTAATTAAGCTTGGTCCTTATGAATTCATATACAGTGTTTCTCTGATATAGCTGTTATATATTAGGATTCTTGCTTATAGCACGTCCCTCTGACAGGTCAAGAAGAGGAAGCAAGACTTGATAAATCAGTTACTGGGTGACAGTAGCCGTAGCCTCAATAGGATAATTTGGTGTCTACATTCCTAGTTATTCCTGGTGAACTAAGCCTGCTGTGCATAAGATAAGGAACCTCCTCAATGTATACTAATATGTGTAGTTAACACTGTAGTTTGATTGTCTGCATATATATAATTCAATATAAACCCCCCCCCCTAATGTGCAAGAATCGATTTGTGAGATTATTGCAGAAATACAGTCCACCAAACATTATACAAATTGCTATCGAAGTATATAAATTACGTAAAATAAATTAAATATATATAAATCTCACAGGTCGGTTCCCACAGCTAGAGCCTGAAGCTGTCGCCAACCGTGTGCCTATTTGGGAAACGGGCCCGGCAGGGTATGTTAACGGCCAGTAACCCTGCCGCCTTGGATGATTCACTTTTATATATGGTCGATCGTACCTCCCGGCGCCGTTACCTGGTTGACACGGGTGCTTCAGTTTCTGTTCTCCCTCCTCCAGCGCACAAGCCACCTCACTCTCGACACCATGACATGGTTGCTGCTAACATTTCTGTCGTATCTACCTACGGTAATAGTGTGGCCACTCTTGATTTTGTTGACCTCGGTTGTTTCACATAGACACCCCGTGACCATTCAGCATTGCTGAAATTAATATACCTATACTGGGGTGCGATTTCTTATGCCTCTTGGTGGATGTGATGTGTGGTGGGCTCCAGCGGGTGAGTACAGAGCAATGGCTACTCACTAGCCTTGTCCCACATAACTCTTCTGACCTGTAGAATCTTCTGGAGGAATTTAAGGACATTACCAAGCCACAGCCGCCACATACCAAGGTTAAGCACACGGTCACCCATCATATTCATACCTCAGGACCACCAACCTATGAGCGACCGGGACGACTGCCGCCTGAATGTGTCCAGGTGGCTAAAGACGAATTTGACAAGCTGTTAGCTGCTGGGATTGTCTGGTGCCTTGACAGCGCCTGGGCATCTTCAGTGCAGCCTTGTGGAGCTCAACCCCTACAAGCTAAACTAGGTGAATACTGCACATGGTTCCGAAGACACCTCTAGAAAAAGGCGTCCCTGTGGGAAATACAGGGCACTGAATGTTCACATCCTGCCAGACCATTACCCAATCCCACACATTCAAAACTTCTCTAACATGCTACACGGGGCAACAGCATTCTCAGAAGTAAATTTGGTGCGAGCATTTCACAAATCCCAGTGGAGCCAGGAAAATTCCCATAACTGCAATTACAATGCCTTTTGACTTGTTTGAATTTATGAGGATGCCCTTTGATCTATGTAATGTAGCGCAACCGTTCCAACGCTTCATTGATCAGGGGCCAGATTCACTTAGCAGTTATGCAAGCACTTACGAACCTGTACATCTTTTCTCAGTCTTTGGCGGCTTTGTTAACAATTATAAAACAGTTAATGAGCTCGGAAGCACCAGAAGGCTGTTTATAACAATAACAACAGTTGATTGGGAAGTTTTCATGCTTGTAAACTGTTTAATAAATGTAACCAAAGCCGTCAAAGATTGAGGAAAGATGCACACGTTCGTAAGTACTTACGTACCTGCTTCGTAAATCTGGCCCCATGTCGTCAGAGACCTACCCTTCTGCTATGCGTACATTGATGGCCTCCTAATAGCGAGTTGCTCTCTGGCTGACCATCGGAACCGTCTTCGTATACTTTTTGCTCACCTCCGCAATTATATCCTGCAGATTAATCTAGATAAAGGTATTTTCCAGGTGCCCGAGCTCAACGTCTTGGGGACACCGAGTGTTCTACACAGGCATTCTGCCACTGGAAGAGAATATCGTGGCTATCCGAGAGTTTCTGACACCCACCACAACTAAGAAGCTTCAAAAATTCCTGGGTGTGGTTAATTTGTATCATAGGTTTATCCCACACTGTTCTGACATCCTGAAACCTTATACAACTTCCGTTGTAGGCATAAGTAGGCGTTCACATCCTTGTCATGGTCACCAGAGGCAGAGGTAGCGTTCACCAACCTTAAGCAGGAGGTAGCACAACTCACTCTCCTCACCCATCCCGTGTTCGATGAACCAACTAGCTTCTCAATGGATGCCTCCAACACTGCTATAGAATCGGTATTCTAATTTATCGACGACACCTGGCGACCTATTGCTTTCTTTGCAGCAAACTTAACGGCAGCAGTGACAAAATACAGCGCATTTGACAGTGAACTCCTTACTGTATATGCAGCCATTCAACGCTTCAGGAATTTTCTTGAGGGACGTGACCTCCACGTCCTCATCAACCACAAACCACGGCTGACGCCCTGACAGCAAAAGAAGATTCCCACTCGCCATGAGTCGCTCGACTTTTGAGCTATATATCCCAGTTCAGGCACGGGGAAGGAGACTGAGAATGTCGTCGCCGATGCCGTCTCTCGACCTGGCTTGTGTGCACTTTTATCTGAGACGACCCACATCGATCACTCAGAAATTGCAAGAGCCCAGCGACATGACCCGAACTCCTACAATTGCGCACCTCTTCCTCAGCACTTCGGCTCCTAGATGCACCTGTGCCTAATTCCGAGGATACTATCACATGTGACACGTCTCTCATTGACGTCCTACGGCCATATATTCCAAAGGCCCATCAGCGGGGGATCTTCACGGCTCTCCACTCCTTGGCTTACCAGGGCATGCAAGCTATCTTATCTTGAGGTTATCTTGAGATGATTTCGGGGCTTTAGTGTACCCACGGCCCAGTCCTCGACCAGGCCTCCACCCCCAGGAAGCAGCCCGTGACAGCTGACTAACACCCAGGTACCTATTTTACTGCTAGGTAACAGGGGAACAGGGTGAAAGAAACTCTGCCAATTGTTTCTCGCCGGCGCCTGGGATCGAACCCAGGACCACAGGATCACATGTACAGTGTGCTGTCCGCTCGGCCGACCGGCTCCCGAGCTACACTGCACCTCCTGACCAAATGGATGGTATAGCCAGGAATTAACACGGATGTTCGAAGTTGGGCTCACAACTGCCTCCAGTGTCAGCAATTAAAGATACATCGACACATACAGACGCCTCTTTAGAACTTTCCACTACCGTCGGCCAGATTTGAAGTGATGCATGTTGATATCGTCGGTCCATTTCCTCGATCCGAGAATGGGGAAGGGGGAGGGTGCAATACCTACTCACGAGTGTTAACTGCTTCTCCAGATGGTCTGAGGCAGTTCCTATGGTGAAAATGGCAACTGATTAGGTAGTTCGGGCTTTCCTTCATGGGTGAGTCTCCTGTTTTGGAGCCCCTTGCAACGACTGTCACGGATCATGGTCGACAATTTGAGTCACACTTGTGGAGGGAACTCATGCAGTTCCTTGGTACCTCACATAACCAAACTACGGCCTACCATCTTCAGGCTAATGGGATGATTGAACGGTTTCACCACCAACTAAAGGCGACTCTAAGGGCACAACCAGACTCAACTTCATGGATCGACAACCTTCCTTTAGTACTCCTCGGAATCCGTTAGGCAACTGAAGAGGACAGTGGGTTCTCAGCAGCTGACCTTGTATATGGTTCTGATCTCTGCCTTCCTGGTGATCTGATCACACCAACATCATACAATGAGCTGATGGACACGTCAGCCTTCATGGAGTGGCTTTGGAGGGCGATGTCGCAGATTTGCCCTGCGCTGCCTTGTGGCAAATCTACCCACCCCAACTACATATGCCAGGACGTTCTTTCTGCTAGCCATGTGTTTCTGAGGGTCGATGCGGTGCATCAGTCGCTTCAGTAGTCTTATGGGAGACCTTTCCCAATGCTGTCGAGAACACCGAAACCATTACTATGGACTGTCGGGGTGTTGAAGTGGTTGTCTCGATCTTTTGGTTGAAAGCAGCACATTTCTACACCAAGCCAGCAGTAACGATCCTAGCTGCTGCTGTTGAAGAGGACTGGCACCAGCATCAACAAACTGAATCCCCACTAGCAGCGGACCCTCTTTCTGAAGATGTACCCACTGATTTCTTTCATCTACCGGTACTATCTCCAGATTCGAGACTTCCAGCGACGGCTGATGACAGCATGGACGACATCGATGGTGACGTCAACATGGTTGTGAGGGGATGGTTCACCAGCTCACTTACAATAGTGCTCTTATGCCTGTGGGAGGCCAGTACACTTGTTAAGTGCACTTGTTAAGTGTGCGGACTTAACTTTGGTAACCAGCAACCAAAACATCTTGTGTTTGAGCTCCTGGGAGAGCCCCAGTCATCAGCAGTCCAGAAATGTTACCGTGGCCGTGGTAGCATGTCTGTGGACAGAGATAGAGCCGTTAGCGTCACCTCATTGTAATGGCTTGGAGCTAGACTTAGTTTGCACGGGAAACAGTTAGGCCGGCAAGCGTGGGTAGCTGTGGGCCTCCCGCGCGCGCTAAGCCACTTGCGTTGTCGCCATGGAAACAGCCGCCATCTTAGTAAACATCTTGAGCCGCCATGTTGGTCGGCCATCTTGGAGTTGCCCTAGGGGCTAAATACTGGAATTTAATTCTTCTGTCACAGGCAATCTACTTAATGCATCAGCTACTACATTATCCTTGCCTGGCTTAAACTCTAAATCATACTCAAACTGTGAGAGTAGTAATGCCCATCTTTGAATTCTAGCATTGGCATTAACTGGAATTTGCTTACCTCTGCCAAACAATCCTAGCAGGGACTTATGATCTGTTCTAGCAAGAAATTTCCTCCCCAGCAGAAAATGCCTCAGTTTCTTTACAGCATATATCAAAGCTAAGGCTTCTTTATCTAACTGAGAATAATTCTGCTCTGCAGGAGATAATTTCTTGCTAGCAAAATATACTACTTTATCCTGACCATCTACTTCCTGTAATAATACACAACCCACTCCTACTGGGGAAGCATCTACCTCCAGTTTTAATGGGAGTCTACCTGTAAAATTAGTGAGCACTGGAGAATTGATCAATTCCTGCTTAACATTCCTGAATGCATTTTCCTCTCTTGCTGCCCACTTAAATCTAGCCCCTTTTTTCAACAATTCATACAAGGGTGCTAATTTTGTTGAAAGCTTCTTCACGAACTTACAAAAATATGTAACCATCCCAACAAAAGACTGTACTTCCCCAACTGATGTTGGGGCTGGGGCATCTATTATAGCAGCTACATTTTTGTGAGAAGGAGTAAAGCCCTTACCTGAAATATGGTACCCCAGGTATTCAATGGCCTTGTTCTTCAACGTTGTTTTTCCCTTATTAATCTTCACATTGTGCTTTTGCAAAAGATTCAAAACTTGTTCTAATCTAGCATCATGCACTTCCTCATTCTCTCCACATACAATAATGTCATCTAAAAAACTAGCCACACCTTCAATGTTAACTAACAACTGGGACATGAATCTCTGAAAACTTGCTGGAGACGAGGAGAGTCCAAAAGGAAGTCTTTTATACTTAAATAACCCCTTGTGGGTATTAATCACTAACAATTTCTGGCTCTCCTCCTCTACAGGAATTTGCAAGTAAGCATCCTTCAGGTCAATCTTAGAAAAAATTGCTCCCTTGCAGACCACTGACAATAACTCATCTATCTTAGGTAAAGGGTACTTCTCACAGTGTATGCGGTTGTTCAGTTCCTTGAAGTCTGCACAGATTCTCAAGGATTTCCGATCTGCCTTCAACACTGGTACAATTGGGGCTGCCCACTCACTATGTGTAATTGGCTCTAAGATGCCTTCTGCCACATGCTTTTCCAGGGCTGATTCTACCAATTGCTTGTAATGAAACGGCACTGTTCTTGCCTTGAAAAATTTAGGTGAAGCCCCACTTTTCAGGTGAATTTTTGCAACCATGCTATTAATTGGCTTATCTGCCTCCACTGAATATTTATCTAACATTTGTTCGGCACTTTTAATTGTTTTAACTATCGACAATTCATCTAGGCCCGCCAAGAAAATTCCCACTTTTTCCATGAGATCCTTACCACATAGGCTAGGATTATGTGAATCCACTACATAAAAATCCTGGACAATTTCTTTTCCATTATAACCTACTTTTGCCGACACCTTGCCATAGACCTTAATCGGTACATTATCATAAGCACTTAAAGATTTTTTACCTGGTTTTACATTCAATTGCAAGGTATCTGCCCAATCTCTAGACAATGTTGACACTGCCGCACCAGTGTCCAGTTCCAAGGGAACTAACTTCCCATTAATTACAAAATTCACCACTTGTGACTTCACTGAACATACCTTTTCTTTCACCGAATATAGTCGGTTTTCCTCACCTGCAGCTTCTTCAGACGGTTTACCTTCCTCTACCGCCTTGACTACAGTACCACTACCTCTTCTTCCTGCATTACCTGGTCGTCTCCTCTCCCAGGCCTTGTTGTTCCTGTTCAGAAATTCCCTACACACTCTCTGCAAGTGTCCTCCTTGTTACAAAAGTTGCATATATATGCACGAAACTTGCACTTGCTACTTATGTGCCTGTATCCACAGTGTTTGCATCTGGTCTGGTCCTGTACGACCATAATTTCCTGAGTAGAAGTCTTACTTCCAAAAGCCCTTTCCAGGTTCAATATCTTCTCGAGCACTGTCCATGAAGTCATCGATTGTAGATCCAAATTTTCTGCCACCAGGTTAGGGAAATAATTCTCCTTTTCCACTGCCATGAACAACTGGTCCCTAACTCTACCGTCCAACTGTGCTCCGAAGTTGCAGAGGTTAGCCAAAGCCTTCAAATCCGCAAATAAATCCTGATTCCTGCTGCATTTTCGTCCTCTTCTGGAAATCCATCAAACTCCTGTGATATGATGGTTTCACCACATACTGACGTTTAAGCAGAGCAATCAGGTCTACATAGGTCTTCGTGTGCGGTAGCTCCGGTGCACACAAATTTCCGAGAACACTATATGCTTCAGAGCCCAGTGAAACTAAAAGTACCGCTTTCTTGTTGGCGTCCTCCTTAATCTCCCGGCACTGAAAGTTTGCTTCCAGCAGGCTGAGCCACAGGTCCAACGAGATCTTGGCAGTGTTAAACGGCTGTATTGACATGAACGGCGCAGTCATTGTCACGGTGGTAGCACACTCAACTTGTATGCGAAGCGTCCACTCGTCCACACGACGTACCCTGCTCTCTCTTGATCCTCACACCACGTCTCGTACCCAGGCTCTCTGCCGGAGATGTTTAATCCTCGTCGCCACTGTTATAATTGTGGTTAGAGAAACAATCTTCGTCCCATGGTTTTATTCTCCGCCAGTAACCACAACAAAAACAATTATCAGGTACATGAAATATTGTTAACAAGATCATAAACAAAAGAGCATCTGCTCCAAACATGCTACCTCCAACATCTGTAGTACTCAATCCCAACAACGAGACCAGACGCTCTCTCGCATTCTCCTTGAGTTTGTACAGCATATTTCTTTGTTTGTATATATGTGTGGATCAGAGATTGTGTTTGCTTAACCCTTGTCTAATGGATATGAGGGCGCTAAAAGAAGGAGGCCATTGTTGACATACGACATGTGGTCTGGCTGCTGCGTTTGTTTGGATTATGCCTATGTTGATAGCTAAGAACGCAGATAAATTTACCAGCCTATACCAAAGAGTGTCACATCTGTTCTAAAGAGAAGCTTTTTCTTTTTCTTTTTCGAGTGGCGAGTGGGAGACTTTCTTCCAGCTTTCTCCCACCTTGTATACCCCTCCTGTATACTCCTCTCCCTGTCGTATCTTGCTTAGTGGCCATTAATTCAAGATATGACAGGCATGTGAGTGCGGTTATGCTGTGAGATTACCAAGAAACACAAGAAACGAGGATTTAATATCCAACCTACATTGGTTATAAGTGAATTAGTGATAATAAATTTCTGTTGTTGATTCTTTTTACAGATAAAGCTATTCGATGAGCACTGGAATACGGATGTACTAAACAGCTAATATGTTATCAATTATTTATGAATAACTAATTAAAATGATTGGGAAATTAAATGTTATTTAAATGAATACACGACAATATTTAATGTATATTAATTAGAAATTACTAATCTTTCTTTATCTCAATTAATATTAACATTGAAAACCCCCACTGTGAAATTTTGTGAAAATCATATTTACCTATGGTATACTGTCTGCCATAAAATACTACATTTTATAGTAGTAATGTAAAATAATGCATAATGTAAAATATACATTTTACTTACGAAAGAAAATAAATAAACAAATTTAGCCACGTAATCCCACAATGTACTTGAAAAGCTGAATTTGTTGAACAACCAATTACAAAAAAGTATTCCTCCCCAAATGAGTCGGTGTCAGTCCTTAAGTGCTGAGAGAGTACTGCTTCGTGTACCCCTCCTGTATACTCCTCATGTATATCCCTCCTGTATACTCCTCATGTATATCCCTCCTGTATACTCCTCATGTATATCCCTCCTGTATACTCCTCATGTATACCCATCCTGTATACTCATGTATACCCGTCCTGTATACTGCTCAATGTATAACCCCCTCATGTATACCCCTCCTATATACTCCTCATGTATACCTCTCCTGAATACTCATGTATACTCCTCATGTATACTACCCATGTATACCCCTCCTGTATACTCCCCATATATACCCCTCCTGTATACTTCCCAAGTATACCCCTCCTGTATAACCTCCTGTATACTCATGTATACCCCTCTTGTATACTCATGAATACACCTGTATACTCCTCATGTAATCACCTGTAAACTCCTCATGTATAAACCTGTAAACTCCTCATATGTATACTCCTCATGTATACACCTGTATACTCATGTATACTCATGTATACATCTCCTGTATACTCCTCATGTATACACCTCCTGTATAATCATCATGTATACACCTCATGTATACACCTGTATACTCCTCATGTATACACCTCCAGTATACTCTTCATGTATACACCTCCTGTATACTTTCTCATGTATACCCCTCCTGTATACTCATCATAAATACCCTTCAAGTATACTCCTCATGTATACCCCTCCTGTATACTCATGTATATCCCTCCTGTATACTCATGTATGTACCTCCTGTATACTCATCATTTATACACCTGTATACTCCTCATGTATACACCTGTATACTCATGTGTACCCCTCCTGTATACTTCTCATGTATTCACCTCCTGTATACTTCTCATGTATACCCTCCTATATACTCCTCATGTATACACCTCCTGTATACTCCTCATGTGTACACCTGTATACTCCTCATGTATACCTCTCCTGTATACTCATATATACACCTCCTGTATACTCATGTATACCCCGCCTGTATACCTCTCCTGTATACTCATATATACACCTCCTGTATACTCATGTATCCCCGCCTGTATACTTCTCAAATATACCTCTCCTGTGTACTCATGTATACACCTCCTGTATACTCCTCATGTATATACCTTCTGTATAATCCTCATGTATACCCCTCCTGTATACTCCCCATGTATACACCTCCCGTATACTCTTCATGTGTGCCCCTCTTGTATACTTCTCATGTATACACCTGTATACTCCTCATGTATACACCTGTTTACTCCTCATGTATACACCTCCTGCATACTCCTGATATATATATCTCTTTTATACTGCTCATGTATACACCTGTATACTCCTCATGTATACACCTCCTGTATACTCCTGATATATCTCTCCTTTATACTGCTCATGTATACACCTGTATACTCCTCATGTATACACCTGTATACTCCTCATGTGTACACCTTCTGTATTCGCCTCCAGTATACTCATGTATACTCCTCCTGTATGCTTATGTGTACACCTCATGTATACTCAAGTATACACCTCCTGTAGACTCCTTATGTATACACCTCCTGTATACTCCTCATGTATACCTTTCCTGTATACTCCTCATGTATACACATCCTGTATATTCCTCATGTATATACCTCCTGTATACTCATGTATATCCCTCCTGTATACTCCTCATGTATACTCATGTATACACCTCCTGTATACTCCTCATGAATACACCTTATTTATATACCTCATGTATACACCTTCTGTATACTCCTCATGAATACACCTTCTTTATACACCTCCTGTATACTCATGTATATCCCTCCTGTTTACTCATGTATACCACTCCTGTATACTCCTCATGTATTCACCTCCTGTATACTCCTCATGTATACACCTCACTAGTGGGATATGTACGAATGACCGGCAATTTTGATTTTTCCCCATGCCGGTCATTGGCACATGGTTTTACGAACTTTTTCTCCATGCCGGTCACTGGCACATGGGTTTTACGAACTTTTTCTCCATGCCGGTCACTGGCACATGGGTTTTACGAACTTTTTCTCCATGCCGGTCATTGGCACATGGTTTTACGAACTTTTTCTCCATGCCGGTCACTGGCACATGGGTTTTACGAACTTTTTCTCCATGCCGGTCATTGGCACATGGGTTTTACGAACTTTTTCTCCATGCCGGTCATTGGCACATGGGTTTTACGAACTTTTTCTCCATGCCGGTCACTGGCACATGGGTTTTACGAACTTTTTCTCCATGCCGGTCATTGGCACATGGTTTCCTCGATTTTTTTCATCATGCCGGTACTTGGGCCGTGTATTTTTCGTTACCCCAGTGACCCATGCACAGGCATAGCCAATGGTCAATGACGTCATCGGGTAGCCAGTCTTTAATTTGCCTTGGGTTAGGATTAAAAGGCCGGCTCCTGGTGTACAAAAATTCTGTTGGCCCAGTCCCCCATGCACAGGCATCGCTAATGGTCAAATGGCGTCATCAGGTGGCCAGTCTTCATCTTCCCTGAATAAGTCAGTTTACTGAAATAGCATGTCCGGCCAAGGATAGTTTATTGAGCATAGGAATGAAATCCATTCAAATGAAACAAAGGGGAGCAGCACTGCATGAAGTTATGTGTATTTTCGAGTCCGTCCCCTGTTACCTGTATTTACCCAGGTCTTTCCCTAAATCTAAAACCTATCCAATTTATTCCTGTTCTGCCTTATGTTGATACGTTTAATAGGCTATTAATATCCCCCTTTACTATGACCATTCAGTCACACCTCTATCATGTCCCCCCCCCCTATTTCTTCATCTTTCTAGATAATGTAATTTAAGCTTTGTCAATCTTTCTTGAATGAACGTTTATTACGCATAGGGCAAAATAAAAATGAAAACCGCTATCAGTCATTTATATAAAAAACAGAACCCTGGGCATTGGTGATTCAATGGCTGTTCAGTAGTAATCCAATAGTGTCGCTAATCGTATACACGTCTCACATTCGCTCAAAACATGCCTCCCACACTTTACTGTAGCATATAACAAATCAAAATACTCATTCAGTAAAAGCAAGCCTCTCATGTTTTTAAATAAGGCCTTCTGCAGTTACCTTCTTTTCTGACGTCATCATCCCTAATGCAGTGCGAGGCGCCAACGTTTGTACTTGTAGGCCCCTCCTAACCACTCTGCATATTCCGCCTCCACACAGGTCGCACACCAAACCTGTGTCAGGTTAGGTTATGGTCTGTAAGTTTCATTTCTTTGAACTGTAACCTTGGGCTGGTCCTTTCCCCCAGTTCGGTTGAGATGATCTACCTGCACAGCTGCTCTAACAAGGTGGACCTTTATAGACTTACCTCGCCTCCAGGCGATCATGTTAGGATTTTGTTCGAATTTTACCCAGGATGGATGTTCACTGTACGTTTCCCTCATCCAGGTCCATACTTCCTGGAGTTTTATCTTAAGCTGTGCTGCAAGGCTGGGGAAAAAAGGTTTGGAAGAATCCATCTCGTCTTCCACTTCGTGTGTTCTAGGTCTGAGTAGCTCTGCTCTTGTTTTTTCTCTGAGTTTCTCCTGGGCCGCATGTATTATTGTCTCTGGGTAGTCTCTGTTCCTGAACATATCCCATAGGTCATCAAGCTGGGGATATAGCGTCTCTTCTTTGCTGTTAATCCTCTTGAGTCTGAGTCCAAGTGAGTAGGGTAGCGACTTCTTCAAGGCTAGTGGGTGGCTCGAGTCAAATTTCAGATACGTGTGAAGGTTAGTCGGTTTGTAGTATGCCTTCGTATGCAGATCCCTGGTTAGCTGGTCTATATACATTGTTGTATCTAGGAAATTAATCGTGGAGTCACTGTGTTCGAGGGTAAACTTAAGGTTTTTATAAACGGTATTTGACCATGAAAAGAAACCTTCTAGGCGCGGGAAACCGTCCTCCATTATTCCGAAGATGTCGTCTATGTAACGGAAATATACCGCCGGTCCGTCCTTCCAGTGGGATCGTTTCCTCTCGAACACTACATGCACAAAGATTTCAGCGATTGCCACACTAGTGGATGCTCCTATCGCTGTACCCTTGGTTTGTATGCCCGTCCTTCACATTGCAAAAGGGTGTCTCTCATCACATGGAGGATGGCCTCCTCAAGAGTTTCTTTCGAGGGGGTCCTCCATACTCCTGCGTCTTGAAGTTCCTGTCTGATTTTTGCTCTGTTATCTGTAAAAAACAAAGATGCTACTACCTTTGCAGCTTCTCTCTGTGGTATGCTCGGGTAGAGCGATACCACATCCATGGAAAAAAGGCGGGCCCCTCTCGGGACGGGGCCTCTAATTTCTGCAATTTTCTTAAGGAAATTCGTCGTATCTTTGATTCTTTCCGGTAGTAGACGTAGTAAGGGGTTCAGGAGGGCTGTGCAGATCCAGTCTACCGGCCTTGTTGGGGCCCGGCAGCCGCTTAGAATCGGTCTCCCTTGCCACGTTCCTGTTGTTTCTTCTAGTGCTTTATGGATTTTTGGTAAAAGGTAGAGGTGGGTATGATGGAATCAAAGTCTAGGAAGAAATCTCTCGCCCCTGCCTGCATGAGTCCTCCTTTCCCGTCCCCAGTCTTGTTTTCGAACAGCTTGAGGACTATCCTTTTACTCCTCGTTTGGGCGTTTCTAAGCGCATCATCCTGGTTGTGTATCTGTTTGTAGGCTGCAGTGTCTGCCAGGTGCCTCTTCATCTCGTTCCTGTAGTTGTCCTTTCTCCAGGCGACGACAGTACCTCCCTTGGCCGCCGGCTTTATCACAATATCCGTGCGTCCTTTCAGCGTTGATAGGGCGTCCCTCTCCTCCCTTGTGAGATTGCAGTTGCGTCGTCGTTCCGCACCACGCTTGAGGTCGACCTTCATTTGCTGGATTACCGGTTTAAGGCCTACTAGGTTGTAGTTTGGGCACTGGACTGGTTTGCTGGGGTGGAGGTACCTAAAGGAGTGGGAGAGTTTAGTTCTCTTAATTGTTCCCTATGACTTACCTTGCTCCGGCTGGAGGTTGCTCCAAACTTGGTTGATACTAGTTTCCAAGTTGTTGCACAGATCCTCTATCGCATCTTCTCTCTTCTTACGCGCTGGAGGGCCTATCACGAACGTAAGTCCCTTTTCCAACAGTTTCCTCTCCTGTTCAGTAAGGGGTACCTCAGAGACAACTGTCTGTTTCAATTGTCCTCTTTTCTGCCTTAATTCCTGTCGTTTCCTGAGTTTCTCCGATCTCCACCGTTCCACCCTCTGTCTCTGTCTCTTCCTTGTTGGTCTCGGTTTGTGCTGTTCCAGCACTTGGGTCTGTTGTTCTTCTCCTGGTTCCGATTGCTGCCTCTGCCCCTGTTTCTGTTTCTGAAAAAAATTATTATTATGGCCCCTATTATTATTATTACCTCCCTGTCTGTTGTCCCTGTTATTGTTGGTGTTCCAGGATGGGTAGTCTCTGCTGAAATTGCCTCTGTTGTCTCCTGGGGTGATCCTGTTGTTCTGGCCTCTGTGGTCGCCTGTCCCGTTCCTGTTACACTGGCCTCGGTTGTCTCTGGATCTGTCCGTGTTGTTCCTCGTCTGGTTTCCACCTGGTTTGTCTCGTGATGAATCTCTCCATTCTCCTCGTGACCTGTCTCTGTTATTCCTACCTTGCCTGTTGTTGTTGTTGTTCGCCGAGGTGTCCCGTTGGAAGTTCAGTCTCTTCGGGCTCTTCCTCCTGTTCGAATCTGTTCTGGGTGGGAAGGGGGGTTGTTGTGGGGCAGGCTTGCCTAGAATAGGGGACAGAGGGACATCATCGTCATCGTTCATCAGGAGTACTGAACGTAAGGGTTTTGGGGCCGCTTGCTTTTGTTGTTGCTGTGGCTGCACTTGTTCTATGGCTCCTAGGCCTAGGGCTTTGTCCACTGCTGTAGTCAGGCTCTGCAGCGTACCTTCCTGAGGGTTTGAGAAGAAACTTTCATACCTGTGTGACGTCTGTCCCGAGCGCATCATCAGACTTCCATCGTATGGTCTTTCGAGGGTCCCGACTTTCGGAGTTGTCTTTCGTCTGAAACCTTCCCATTGGGCCATACCTATTCTTACCTGATCCCAACCTCGTATTAGGAGGCGGGCTACGATGCGCTCTATTTTGGCCATTTCTCTTGTATGTGAGGCTTTGAGAAGGAGTGTATATGTCGCCATAGACGCTCTGGCCTGTTCCAAGTTAACTCTGTTTAGACAGCTGGCTAGACCTGGTAGGATTGGGAGACCTGCTGAGAAAAATGGGAAACAAACCTGTAGGGCAAGGTATTCCGGGACTGTGTTTAGCCTCACTGCCCGTTGGACGAACGTCAACCTGTCTTTTAAATATTCTATAGTTGTAAAGATCGGCTTTACCAGGGCTATAACTTCTAAGTCCTCCTGTCGGAAAAAACTGTTAGCCTCATAGAGGTCAGATCTTTCCATCATTTTGTGTACTTGGACTGTTATATCACTCTCCTGGAGGAGGTCCTCCGGATTTGGAGTGAACGGCAGGTGTTCAAGTGCTTTCGACCCTGGTCCCGTCCATACTCTCCTGTCTCTCCAGACTCCTTGGAGGGTGCCTTCAGGAAGTTGAGGTCTCTGTTTATATTTGTTTAAGATCTCAAGTATTCCATACTCCCACTCCTCTTCGGAGGTGTTAGGGGAGAGAATCCTTGAGAGCTTCCGTAATTGTTTCCGGGAGGGACTTGGAAACAGTTAACCCTGCCTCCACTGGTCTCCTTTTCTTTCGATGTCGAGGGTTGGTTTGGTGAGACCTCTCGTGTTCTCTTCGTTCGTACTGCGTCAATCTCCAGTCTGGCTCTACAATTCAACAACACTTCCAACACTTTTAACACTCAAGAATTGGGGAAAGAAAACAAAGTTATAGGTTTTTTCTTCCCTTTTCGGCTCGTGTGTGTGAGAAAAAAAGTTTGGAAAAAAGCACAAAACGTATTTCTCTCAGTAATGGAGTGAAACTCTCCCTTGCCTCCTGGGGGCAGAAAAAGAGAGTTCTGCCAAAAGACTGAGCGAAAAAGCCTTTTGTGTCTCGGTATTTCGTCTTTCTATATCCCCCCTGGTTAGAGGAGAGGGAGTATCGTTAGGAGAAAATGCTACAACGGGTACAGCCGACTGTTTCGTAGGACCTTAGTCCTTTACTCTTCAGCCCGTGAAGTAGAACTGTGTGTTTGAGCCATGGGTCGACTTTTTATTTTATAGTCCAGATACAGGTGAGGAGTGAGGTACATAGATATTATTTTCGGAACGTAAAAATTACCTAATACATAATAGCTAAATATAAAGAGAGCCTCATTAAAATGCTGGGTATGATGAGTATATCCTTGGAGATGCATCGTCTGTGAGTTAATAGTTTGTCTATCTCCCATACATTGAGGTCTCCTTGGTTATATAAGAAAATAAGACCATAAGAATTATCGCAACTCCAGAAGGCCTATTGGCCCATACGAGGCAGCTTCTATTCATATCCACCCTTATTGCTGAATATGATAATAGCCGTTATGAGGGCTTTTTTGTCCATATTCCTGTGCTTTGTTGCATGATGAGTATATTCTTGGAGTTGTATTGTCTTTGAGGTAATATTTGGTGTTTCCACCATAATTCGAGGTCTCCTTTTTTATTTTTTTTATCTGCCGCCCTAAAGTCTCATTTTGAGCTAAATCTCTAGATTTCACTAATATGAAATCGGAGGCGTTTAAACTTATACTTCTAGCATATTTCCCAGAAAAAAAATATATTTGGGTAATTAATATACACGAAATAGCGAGATGTCTGCCTTTAGAGAAGATATCAGACACAATTTTGGAATTGGCAGATTCGATGAACAAGTCATCAATAATAATTAAAATAGGTGAATCGTCTGCACGTTCATCTAAAGGGTTAATAATTTCAGGATGAGCTATTATTTTCTTGTTAATTACTGGATCGTCTAGTAACTGCCGCCGCATATAATAATACTGGAAAATTTCAGATGGTATTTTTGTACGAGTCTAGTGCACAAATGAGATTTTCCGCCATTGGAAAATCATGCAATGATTATTCTTCTAGGTTCATTGAAAATATCGAGTTGTTCTTCAGTGATAGGTGAACTATCCATGACTCGTGTTGGGTTTGTACTGACATAAGTATGATAAGGACATTATATTTAAACATGGGAGGTTTCATAAAAACATCAAAGTATACATTTCATAATTTTTTTACTTTGCATAGAACATTTTCAAAACATAGGTTATGGGGGCAGGTTTATAAAAACATCAGAGTATACATTTCACAATTTTATTTTTATATAGAACAGAACATTTTCAACATAGGTTAGGGGAGACTGCATTTTCAGAACATAAGTGATGAGTCAGGCGCCGGCATTTTTTCAAACATCAATGACAGTTAAGGGGAGGCAGCAATTTTCAAACACAAATATAGGTTAGAGGAGGTAGCAATTTTCAAACACAAATATAGGTTAGGGGAGGCAGCAATTTTCAAACACAAATATAGGTTAGGGGAGGTAGCAATTTTCAAACACAAAGATAGGTTAGGGGAGGTTGCAATGTTCCATCGCCAATTTCTTCAGTCACTAATTGAGAGGATACGTCTTGTTCACCAGTGCATCGCGTTTTCCCCACATATTGAATATGGGATGGAATCCACGTCTCACAGGACGTGCAGCAGCAGCAGGTGCAGGTACATCCTCCTCCTCCTCATTCTCTTCTTCAGGAATTTCTGCTCGAGGTATATCAGGGTGTCCATACGCCAAAGACTGTGTAGGACTCAGTACATAACGTTTATCGTCAAAGGCAGACAATCCACGTTTTGTAGTGTGACAGGTACACATACGGCCTTTAACATTCCTAATAGATCTGGATTGGAACCTCTGCCCAATATTTAACTCTAAAGCACTTTGGAAAGCTGAATGAGTGAGTTTAGACTGATGATAAGTGGGAATTCCTTTACAACGACAGATCTGAACCTGATCTTGAGTGAGAATCGAGTACATTTTAGGCTTCAATGCGATGAGCTCCTTGATAATTTTGGCTCCAACTTCCGATTTTAACAAACCCAGTTGACCTTTGCAAGAGCCATCGAAATAGGGATTTTCAGGAGGGAAATTGCTGAAATCCATATGCTGAGACAAAGGCAGTTTGTTTAATTCCTCAAAAGCATTTGGACAGGTCAATTCTATCAAATACGAATCTGTATCCGTATACAGCAATCTAGCTTTGTCTCCATAATGAACTTTGACGGTGTTGTAATAGCTCTTAGCTATTTGCAGGATCTGGAAGCCCAGATAGGTTGGTGAACTGACTTTAAGTGATTGTTTCTAGACAGTGCAAATGACTCTGTCTTCGCTCAACAAAATGCACCGTTTGAAGAATGGATTACGTGCAAGCTTTTGGACTTGTCTCGTGATGTAACTAAATAATGCTGATCACCATATTTACTCACATTTGTTAAACCCTTGCCGTAAATCGCATTTGATACCAGCTTGAAAGCTTTACCCTTAATGGCACAAGGTGTATTCGAACGTTCACGAGCATTTGTTTCGACAAATTCCTTAAGGTACTTGCTTTGTTGAAATTCATAAACTGCATTTACCTTAGCAACTTCTAATCACAATTTCATCAGCATCTGAAGCAAATCCAAACTGACTAAGTAATCTTTTTGGGGGAGATGTGAGGCAATTAATTTATTGTTTTTCTTGGGGAGTTTGCGACCTTCGGTAGTTAAAATGTGTTTGCTGTAATCGGACAGAAGATCAGTAGAAATATTAGCATGTGACAGGGTTAAGGGTAAGTCATCGGTATATCGAGGCACCTCAGGTGCGACATGCTTGGTATCACACATGACCCAATAACCCTTATTCCCATCACAAGCAATATTTTCCAATCCTTGTTGGAGTCAATCATCGCATTCGGTAGCAGATAATTTACGGATCCCGCCTTGAGGAAGCAGTTCTGTCATACAGGTGGCGTATAGGTCATTAAAATCCAAATACAAAATATATTTATCAGTGCTAGAAGGATCAGCACCCGTATGCTCATTTTGTACACGTGTGTGTTCTCGTACAACAGAGGTAAATCCGCCTCTTAGATTTCTACACAATACATCATACAAATGGGGATCAGAAATAGAGTCCAAGACAACTTGACTCTTAAACAAGAAAGCGTCCCATGGAAAACTAGATAACGAGACATAGTGAGTGATGTCTAACTTGTACAGCTCAAGCATGGTCTTGCGCCATACAGTAAACACATCACACAATAGTCCAGTATCTACTTTCAAATAGACCTTCAAGTAATCCCCAATGGTCTTGCATTCCGCTAATCTAAAGACTTCTTTAGCCTGTGTATAATCGTTCTCGCTTATGACCTCGTGCTTTAAACTATTGTAGAAGGCTTCGGGAGGAGGAAGAGCTGGTTCATTTAATTTCTCCAAAGATGAAATATAGTCATAACAGAATACCTGTTTGCCTGTCTTTAATAAATAGTGGGCAGCTGCAGGGACGTCATCTAGCATAACTGAGGTGTAAGTGGTAGGTTTACCACCCTTGATATGTTCTTTAGCTAGTTTTTCAAGCCCACCATTTAGTAAAGCCAGACTATCCATAAACCGAAGTTTACCGATATCTACTTTCATGAACTTAAATCCATCTTTGGAGGCAATATCAATTTTGCGGTTAGGGAGGTTAGACAATTCATATAAAATTACCCCTAGGTCATAAGCCGCATTGTGAGAGAATGTATACAAATATTTATATGAATTTCTGCACAACATGTCGCACCTACGACAATAGGCAGCTAGATAATTATTAAATTCAATAGCATGATCATGATGACGGTGCTTGTCTTTATCTGATTCAAATGGTCTACAGCACATTTCACATGTGGTTTGCCGTCTATAAGCTTGCCAATGTGCACGTGTCATAGATATTTTATATTTAGGCATGGTAAATTTAATTCTCTTCCATGACTTCTCCAAAGTATCAATGAAATGATTCACAGGGTCATCCCCCATATAAGTCAATTTCTCTACCACCTCCAATTCCCTGTTGATGATGATATAAGCGTATGCCACAGCTTTGTGACGCTTCTCGATCATACCTTGGGGATTGGAGGGGGTCCAACAAGCACTCGAAATCATAATATGCAGTAAGTGAAGGTCCATAGGCACGACCGTCGTTTTTTAACTTGATTTTATGACCTTCAGGGTAAAATTTTAATGTTTGTTTAACTTCACATGACTCTTCGTGATCACGCATTGCATCAGGTGACAAATGAATTAAACATGAATGGCAAAATATATGATTGCCTGGTATTCTATTTGGATTGCCGCGCATGTTGCAAACATATTGATTGAAATCTTTAATGAGCACGAGATGTTGATCATCTAGCATGAGTAATGGTACTGTAGGAGCAGAATGTTCCCTGCCTTT
Organism: Procambarus virginalis; assembly: GCA_020271785.1. Taxonomy (NCBI): domain Eukaryota; kingdom Metazoa; phylum Arthropoda; class Malacostraca; order Decapoda; family Cambaridae; genus Procambarus; species Procambarus virginalis. Next base: position 100,554 of record WNGS01150327.1, read on the forward strand.
CATAGCTAAGCTAATGTAGCACCTATTATCTTCACGAGTTAGCACATAGATAAATATACTTAATTTATTTATACTTTCTATTTTATTGATGTTATCATACGTTATGGGAATTTCAATATCCTCACTCCAGCGGACAAATCTAAGACACCACCTGGCTGACTTGGAACATCTGCGGATATTATCTAATGTCATCCCCTGAGCTAGACATTTGTATGCTGCCAAACACTGGATCAAACATATATTTTGCTCGCCTTTAGAATTGAAAACATAATGTCGACCACGCAATTTATCTGGATAAGGCACGTATTCTCCTAGACGGATAGGATGCTGAACAGCTATAGAATTAATATAAAATCCTGAAATGCTTTGAATAGCTAGACTAGAGCCTTCTGTCTCAGCAAGGAACTCTTCTAACTTATTATCCAATTCAGCAATCCATTGATCTAAGACAACACTAACCTGTGCGCTGCTCAGCCCTTATGGGTAACTCTCCCTCAAAATCAGGTTCATTTTCTTGATTAAGCCGTTGTAAATTGAACGAAAAATCAGGGTAAATTAAAAGGGCAGGAGGAAAATTGGGCTGAACGGCATCAAACAACGATTCTATTTGCTGAATAAAATAATTGCGATATATGGTTAAATAATGGGCAGGATCTCCTTGGGCATAATCTGGGATGCTATATAAATGGCGTATGTAACCCCCATTGAAATTATTCATAACCTCTAGAACTTCTGGTTGAGGAGGAAGCAAAACATCTACCTGCTGCTGCTCATGTTCTTGAGGTGGTGGTGAATTGGCGAAAGACTGGCCGGCATCCACTTCGGAATCTGCCTCCCAAACCAAATGCAGGGAATCGTCACTCTCCTCCAGTTGCGAATCTATAAGTAACAAGAATAATGATTTTAATATATAAAATTAAATATAGGAAGTAAATAAATAATGTCGTTATTTAATATACTAATAATTATTGATGATGTTACTTACAAATAGAACTTTCCCTTTTGTCATTTTCATCTGGTGTTGGTGTGCGAGCTTGACTCGTGCTAGGCTCTTCACCTCTTCCTCCTCCGCGAGGATATTCCTCCTCCACTAACTGCCGAGCTGGTGAGCCTAAAAAAAAATACAATTTAATGTCATTATAAATATCTAATGTTGATGTTATATTATACCGAAACTAGCAAAATAATGGAGAATAATGGTGACAAATAAGACTCACTTTCATATTGAATGCTTTGAGGTTGCAAAGCTTCTAAAACCTTTGAATCAGAACTGCTAGAAGAAGACAGAGTGTTGTTGTCCTCGTCCTCCAAATACATACAAAATGGGCATACTTCAGGGACTCCACCTGCAGATTAAAGTAATTTTCACATACAATTCGATTGGTGAAAGTAAATTACTACTGTTGTTAATTCAATAAAAATATACTTATAATTCAAATGAAAGAAAATGCAATCCTTGCTATTGCAGTGATTCAATTTTACAGCTTATTATTATAAATACTTACGGATGGCACAGAACACTTTAGAGCAGATGGTACAGAACTTGTCATAATGCCCGCGAGGTATATTATTACAATTGGGACAGCATAACACGCTCACGACGCGATTTTGCCATATATGAAATGTGGCATTCTTCACACTTAATGCGGCACAAATGCAATTTCCCCTGCTTTGGGATATTGCAGAAAAGACAAGCTTCCATGACTGAGTGTCGCTGTTGTATAATACAGAGGTTTGGTGAAATCTCCAGGAGCGGTGCTGGCTGTGAGGGCTGGAGTCGAACTGACCCATTGACTGGGGACTGGCTGCCAGGTCAGCTTACCTGTCATGCTGCCAGACGCACGATGCTGCTCAAATCGCGGTACGACATTTGGGCATCTATTTTAGTTTTTGAACTTATCAACGCATAATGAATGGTTATAGTTGTGGATGATTAAAATGTATATTCTTAAACCTATGATTAGGTTAGGTGGGAATGGATAGTCTAGCCATTTTGAATAATAACATCAAATACACGTGCCAGTAGGACGCCAAAGGCCGCATTGGTCATCTGGTGACGTCATACATAGAACAAACAGCTCCAAGTAGCACGGGCTATGGTGAGCCCATAGCGTCACTCCATACATAGTTGAACAGTCAGGTGCTGTGATACCTTGACACTTATATGCTAATGGCCAACAATACCCCATCCCTATACTGATGCCGCTAAACAGCAACAACCGATCTAAAGAATGTATTTGTTTGTTATATAATGTCAGGTTTGGTATGGTTTATGAAATGAATAACAGAAAATATGAGCAATGAGCGAAAATACGAGCCAATGTAGCTGAATATCACCTGTGATGTCACAGAGTACAGTTGAGGTAGTGGGAGTGATTAAGAGTTCGCACTAATGTGTGAACCTCTTAGGATCCGCATTTAGCACGTTGGCGCCTCGCACTGCATTAGGGATGATGACGTCAGAAAAGAAGGTAACTGCAGAAGGCCTTATTTCAAAACATGAGAGGCTTGCTTTTACTAAATGAGTATTTTGATTTGTTATATGCTACAGTAAAGTGTGGGAGGCATGTTTTGAGCGAATGTGAGACGTGAATACGATTAGCGACACTATTGGATTACTACTGAACACGCATTGAAATCACCAATGCCCAGGGCTCTGTTTTTCATATAAATGACTGATAGCGGTTTTCATTTTTATTTTGCCCTATGCGTAATAAACGTTCCTTCAAGAAAGATTGACAAAGCTTAAATTACATTCTCTAGAAAGACGAAGAAATAGGGGGGGGGCATGATAGAGGTGTGACTGAATGGTCATAGTAAAGCGGGATATTAATAGCCTATTAAACGTATCAACATGAGGCAGAACAGGAATGAATTGGATAGGTTTTAGATTTAGGAAAAGACCTGGGTAAATACAGGGGACGAACTCAAAAATACACATAACTTCATGCAGTGCTGCTCCCCTTTGTTTCATTTGAATGGATTTCATTCCTATGCTCAATAAACTATCCTTGGCCGGACATGCTATTTCAGTAAACTGACTTATTCAGGGAAGATGAAGACTGGCCACCTGATGACGCCATTTGACCATTAGCGATGCCTGTGCATGGGGGACTGGGCCAACAGAATTTTGTACACCAGGAGCCGGCCTTTTAATCCTAACCCAAGGCAAATTAAAGACTGGCTACCCGATGACGTCATTGACCATTGGCTATGCCTGTGCATGGGTCACTGGGGTAACGAAAAATACACGGCCCAAGTACCGGCATGATGAAAAAAATCGAGGAAACCCATGTGCCAATGACCGGCATGGAGAAAAAGTTCGTAAAACCCATGTGCCAGTGACCGGCATGGAGAAAAAGTTCGTAAAACCCATGTGCCAATGACCGGCATGGAGAAAAAGTTCGTAAAACCCATGTGCCAGTGACCGGCATGGAGAAAAAGTTCGTAAAACCCATGTGCCAGTGACCGGCATGGAGAAAAATCAAAATTCCCGGTCATTAGCACATATCCCACTACTCACCTCCAGTATACTCCTCATGAATACACCTATATACTCCTCATGTATACACCTACTGTATACTCATGTATACACCTGTATACTCCTCATGTATATAGCTGTATACTCCTCTTGTATACACCTCCTGAATACTCATATATACACCTCCTGTATACCTCTTATGTATACTTCTCATGTACACCTCTCCTGTATACTCCTCATGTATAGCCCTCCTGTTTACTCCTCATGTATACCACTCTTGTACACTCCTCATGTACACACCTCCTGTATACTCCTCAAGTATACACCTGTATACTCATGTATACACATCCTGTGTACTCCTCATGTATACCCCTCCTATATACTCCTCATGTATAACCCTCCTGTATACTACTCATGTATACCTCTCCTGTATACTCATGAATACACCTGTATACCCTTCATGTTTACCCCTCTTTTATACTCCTCATGTATACACCTGTATACTCATGTATAAACCTCCTGTATACTCGTCATGTATACACCTACTGTATACTCATGTAAATACCTCCAGTATACTCCTCATGTATACTTCTCATGTCTACCTCTCCTGTATACTCCACATGTATACAAATCCTGTATACTCCTCATGTACATCCTTCCTGTATACTCCTCATGTATACACCTCCTGTATATTCCTCATGTATATTCCTCATTTATACACCTGTATAATTCTCATGTATACACCTTTATACTCCTCATGTATACACCACCTGTATACTCATGTATAGCCCTCCTGTATACTCATAATGTATACTCCTCATGTATACACCTCCTGTATACTCCACATGTATACACCTCCTGTATACACCTCATGTATACACCTGTATACTCCACATGAATACACCTCCTGTATACACCTCCTGTATACTCCTCATGTATACACCTCCTTTATACTCCTCATGTATACACCTGTATTCTCCACATGAATACACCTCCTGTATACTCATCATGTATACCCCTCCTTACACTCCTTATGCATACCCCTCCTGTAAATTCTTCATGTATATGTCTCCTGTATACTCATGTATGCACCTCCTGTATACTCATGTATGCACCTCCTGTATACTCATGTATACACCTGTATACTCATCATTTATACACCTCCTGTATAAACATGTATGCAACTGTATACTCCTCATGTATACACCTGGATACATCTCATGTATACCACTCCTGTATACTCCTCATGTATACACCTGTATACTCTTCATGCATACACCTCCTGTATGCTCCTATGTATACACCTCCTGTATACTCCTCAGTATACCCTCCCGTATACTCCTCATGTATACATCTCCTGTATACTCCTCATGTGTACACCTGCATAATCCTCATGTATACTCATCCTGTATACTCATGTATACACCTCCATATACTCCTCATGTATACCCCGCCTG
>WNGS01150331.1:0-11604 GCA_020271785.1 Procambarus virginalis
TATATATATATATATATATATTATATATAAAAGTTTGTGAGGGTACCACCTCTGGTGCCAATGTGGGGACCCATAGCCTCGGAGAAGAAAATAAAACGTATTCAGAGGAGACCTTGTGGTTTCTCACTGAACACTAATATTTTCTTCTCCTACCACCCCCATTCTTTTGTATGTACACATATATTTTGCTTTATTTGAACTGTGTTACAAAAAAGGAGTTACATATAGGTTACAAAGATGGTTATCATAGGTTGTCGAGTTCCTCCAGCTCCTCAGATGGCGGGCAGGAACCCTGGATGCAGTGCGCATTTCCCCTCTGTATCGCCACGCTGAGGCGCTGGAAAAGAAAGCTGGCAGCTCTAGGGTCCCTTGTTGTTTCAATGAGCCTAGAACCCAGTTCCTTCAAAAAACTGGTAGCACTTTTACCCCAGGCGCCGAGTGTCTCAGAAGCAATGGGGACAAAATTGTAGTGGTGATCAAGTTCTCTATACTTACGGGATTTGGCTGCTTCCCTGTGGGTGGCAGCGCCACCTGGTTGTGCAACACTGAGGTCAATGTAGGTGTTAGCCAGGGTTGATACGCACGTGTAGTCCCATACCAACTGCTTGCCATTCTTCCAGGGGTTCACTGTGATACCATCCGGGCGACCAATAAGAGCATCAGAGTTACGGGGCGTTAGGTAACGAGGCTCTCTCTCGGCTGGGCATCCAGCTGTGGTGAGGCTCCTCTTGATGATGTCGTTAACTTCACTGTGCCTCGAGTGCCATCCTCCCGTGCTTTGGCAGAGTAGGCCATGGTGGCCGTACCTGTCAGCCACCACCTCGCCGCAAATACACCTATATCTGGTGTGGATTGGGGCAGCAAGGCGGAGGGCCACAGCAATTCGGAGGGCGTGTGGTGTGAGACGCGTGCCAGTTGCCGACATTGGGGTTGCTAACAGGAAATCCCCTGCATGAGGGGCTGCTACTGCTGTGAGGCGAGCAATGTCGTGTTGTGTTGTTGCAGCACCCAGGCACTCTGCAGCAACTTGGTCTACAATGGGGCCATCCCAGCTGGATTGCCTGTGGGCTTTTGGGGATGGTGGTTGAGGTGATGGGCCTGCACATATATATATATATATAAGTGCCCAGTGCCCAGCGCCTAGCTAAGTGCCCAGCGGAGAGAGAACCTCGCATCCTAGGGGTCCAAAACCTGGATTTCCCCGCACTTCGCCCTGATGGCATCACCATATACTCATGGAAGGAGGGTAGACAGTTGGTGTGGGACTACACATGTGTATCCACCCTGGCTGACACCTATGTACACTTCGGAGCTGATCAAGCAGGTGGGGCAGCCAACCACAGGGAAACAGCAAAATCTCTCAAATACAGGCGACTGGCAGGTCAATACCTCTTTGTTCCCATAGCGTCTGAGACGCATGGCCCCTGGGGCAAGAGTGCCTTGGGATTTCTCAAGGAATTGGGTTCCAAGCTCATTGACGTCACCAGAGACCCTAGGGCTTGCAGTTTTTTGTTTCAGCGCCTCAGTGTGGCGATCCAGAGGGGAAATGCTTGCTGCGTCCTCGGTTCCTGTCCGGAAGCGGAGGAGCTTCAAGAGATCCATAACCTTTAGGCATTTGTCTTGTATGTTTTGTAACCTTTAAATACACAATAAAGCATAAGAAAAAAAAAAAAAGGAAGGGGGTGGTAGGAGAAAAGCACACAGAAACTGTATTGGAGGGGACCTACATTCCCTCCAATGCGTTATGTGTGATTTCCTCCGAGGCTATGGGTCCCCTTTTTCCAGCTATAGGTGGTACTCACTTCATATATATTATATATATATATATATATATAATATATATATATATATATATATATATATATATATATGTCGTACCTAGTAGCCAGTGTAACACGGGACGGGTTCTCACTTCCTTCTTCTCTCTCTTTTTTTCTCTTTACCCGTGTTCTTTACTTTAGTTCTTAACCAAGGGACCCCACGACTTTTACTCGAGCCGACTCCACGCCACGTGGTCTCAAGACGATTTACCGACTTGAGATTCTACAACCCGTATGACGTGAAAATAGACTTCTAGCAAAGTTCTAGGATCTCCTTTCCGCCGCCACCACCAGACCAGTAACCAAATAAGCAATGATCGAGGTCTGGGTCGACCACGCTAAATAATCAACCTTGGGGCTTGGTCCCCACTAGTAAACCAAAACTCTTGGATCTTGTGTGTAGTTAATTAAAATCAACAGGAGTAATAATCCTGATTCGGTGTTAGAATCGGCGCCCAATTCAACTCGGCCACGTGGGAACCACGTGACAAGGACAATTCACAAAAGAAAATGGAAATAATAAAAATACACATTAAGCTAATTAATTTATTCAAAAATTAAGCAAAATCTAAATAATTGAGCACTCCCTAACTGAATATGAACTGACTATAAATTTAACGGCAATGAGTGACCTATCCCTAAGAAACTCCAAGCAACTTTTACCTTCTATAGACAGCTAGATGTTGTGTTGCCTTGGGGAAGAGGTGAGATGGATGACCTCTCCCAGTTGCTGCTGAAACCACACTGCTCTGTCCTCTCTCTCCACTACCCAGAGGCCTACATCTGTATTCTTCCGCTAGTATCTAAGTTACTTTGCCAGGCTTAAGTTATAACAATTAACCTCTGTCGTACTGAATTATCCGGATTGATTGATTTATTGTACTGAAGTTAAATTACACAAACATCTTAAGGAAGAGCTATTCCCAATTACAAAATAGCTATTTGACCTCTGAGAAATAGAGGACATGTCAACTCTGGTGACCTGTGACCTCCGGTCACTCCGCGTCACAACCTAGTTCGGCCCTGTGACGTCACTGAAGGTGACTTAACACTCATTCTCCTAATAATTAATATACTCTTGATATTATATAGTGATACTATACAGTGCAATTTGAATGCAAAATGACTGAAGGTTAATTTCTCTAAGTAAGTGAATACTGTAGAAGATTCATTATGAAGCTTGGGAACAAAAGGTAGTTATTTCCACCGCTAAGTCCCTGGGGGATGCCCCCACGCGGGTCCAGCTTCCCATTCTCCCTTGTGTAGATAACCATTCTGGATAATTTTTACAACAAGCCTCGATTGTTACACCAGAACGCACTTCTCAGCCTACTATGCAAGGCCCGATTTGCCTAATAAGAAAAGTTTTCATGAATTAATATATTTTCTCTACTTTGTTTCTTCAGAAATGATAAAGCTACCCATTTCATTATGTATTAGGTCAATTTTTTTTTTATTGGAGTTAAAATTAACGTAGTTATATGACCGAACCTAACCAACCCTACCTAACCTAACCTAACCTATCTTTATAGGTTAGGTTAGGTTAGGTAGCCTAAAAAGTTAGGTTAGGTTAGGTTAGGTAGGTTAGGTAGTCGAAAAACAATTAATTCATGAAAACTTGGCTTATTAGGCAAATCGGGCCTTGCATAGTAGGCTCAGAAGTGCGTTCTGGCTACTAGGTACGACATATATATATATCATTGAATATGACCGCATATTCTATATTTACAATCTTCTGATTTAGGGCTTCTATCCCTCTAACTATTTTCTTAGCATCAGGGCTTAGCTGAAATAGGAGTTCTCCAAAACTCATTTTCGTAATTTCAAGGTGTAGAAAAGTAGTGAATTACTATAGAATGTATTACACTTATTATACAATTTGCACAACGTTTCGAACCTCCATGGTTCATTCTCAAGTGAAGAGATTTTTCAGGACTAGTTGATTTTATACCGGCACTGGGTCAGGTGACAAGACAAACATGGGGGGATACATGGGTGAAAACATGGGGGGATACATAAGGGATAAATGTGGGGTGAAACATAAGAACTTAGAATAAAGGTAACTGCAGAAGGCCTATTGGCCCATACGAGGCATCTCTTATCTACATACAAAGATTAATCAGGTGTAATTGGCCTGTTATGTTGAACAGTGTCTACCGTGTTGGCATCGTTATGTTCTGATCTTGTCCTTACTCTCATGGTGGGTAGAGTAAATAGTTCCGCGATTTGGGTGTTCATGGTAGGTTGTTCTATTCTTATGTGAATTGCTTCAAGAATTTGTAATCTTCTTGCATCTTGGGTTTTGTCTATTATACAGGTATTTTTGTTCAACATTTCTCTTGTTAGGGTGATGTCATGGGCTTGTCTCATGTGATTCCTGGGGGCACCGGATTGAAGATGGCATCTCAAACGCCTCGTTAGCTTGGTCGACGTCATACCTATGTACTTTGATCGAAGGTTACATCCTTTGTGGGGGCAAGTGTACATGTATACAACGCTTGACTGCTGTAGACGGTTCACCGTCAGCTTCGGGCTGTTTTTGATAAGGAGTTCGGAAGTCTTCTTGGTTTTGTAGAATATGATCAGGTCTATGTTTTGGTTAGGAGTAATGCTTTTTACTCCTTTACGGATTATTTCTTTCATTATTCTTTCCTCTTTTATATGTTCACTGTGCATGGTTGATTTGTAATATAATTTTATTGGAGGTATTGTGGTTTCTGTTCTAGGTTCAGGATTATACCGACAGTCCAAGTGTCTTCTTATAGCAACGTTTATTTCCGCGTTGCTATATCCGTTGTTCACCAATACCTGAGTTACTCTTTCAAACTCTCTACTCACGTTGCTCCATTCAGAGCAGTGGGTAAGCGCTCGACGAATATAAGCATTGAGAACACTGGCTTTGTATCTTTGGGGGCACTCACTTCTACCGTTCAGGCATAATCCTATGTTGGTGGGCTTCGTATATACGTTGGTGCTTAAAGAGGTTCCTGTTTTTGTTATTAGTACATCCAAGAATGGCAGACTGTTATTTTCACTATTTTCATGTGTAAATCGGAGTACTGACTCTCTCTCTAGATGGCTTTTTAGATCAATTAGTTCATCTGAGTCTTTTACTATTACGAATATGTCATCTGCATAACGGCAATATACAGTTGGTTTTTGTCTGCTACTGAAGACTGTCTTCGATGGTTCCCATGTAAAAATTAGCAAATAAAACTCCTAAGGGGGAGCCCATTGCTACTCCGTCTATTTGTAAATACATGTCTCCTTGTGGACTGATGAAAGGGGCTTCCTTTGTACATGCCTCGAGAAGACTCTTCAAGTGTGGCTCAGGTATGTCTAATTTGGGGGTGCTCTCGTCTCTGTATACTCTGTATACAGAGACTCTATATATATATAGAGTCTGTATACAGAGTATATATATATATATATATATATATATATATATATATATATATATATATATATATATATATATATATATGTATATATATATATATATATATATATATATATATATATATATACTATATATATATATATATATATATATATAATATATATATATATATATATATATATATATATATATATATATATATATATATATATGCTCAACCCTGCACTAGGTGACATTGCAAAGAACCTCTTGGTGGAACTAACCAGATTCACCAACACATGTCTAGCTGGCAACATACCACCGTCCATAAGACCTATTTTTTTTGGAGCATCCCTCTGTGCTCTAAAGAAAAAGGATGGAGGGATCAGGCCAATAGCTGTGGGCAATTCTCTCCGGCGTCTCGTCGCAAAGGCAGCTGCAAGAACAGTTAGTGATGCAGCGGCCAACATGCTGAAGCCAAAACAGCTTGGGTTTGGCATTCCACAAGGGTGTGAGGCGGCAGCCCATGCAGCTCGAGCCTTCATCGCCAATATCACAGACGAAAAGGCCCTTATCAAGCTAGATTTCAAAAATGCCTTCAATTTGGTGCGGAGGGATGCTGTACTCCGTGCGGTTCATAGTCATTTCCCTTCCCTCTACCCTTTCGTACATTCATGCTACAGTATGGATCTTAAGCTACTTTTTGGCGAACATGAAATTGACTCGCGGGAAGGCGTCCAACAGGGTGACCCCCTTGCTCCTCTCCTTTTCTGCTTAGTCATCAAACAAGTCACAGAGGTCCTGTCCAGCGAGCTTAACATCTGGTTCTTGGATGATGGTACCCTAGCTGGTTCCCAAGACTCACTCCTGGAGGACATAAAAAAATCCAGGAGCAAGGTGCAGTTTTAGGCCTCACCCTGAACCCTTCTAAATGTGAAATAATATGTTCCAACCAGGGCATCGTAGAGAGAATAGAGGGTCTTCTGCCAAACATCCATAAAACTAAACCTGAAGACAGCACACTCCTAGGAGCTCCCCTGGGGTTGAAAGCCATCGATGAGGTCCTTGATAAGAAAATCGCCGACCTTAAGAGGATGGATGGGAGGATTGAGGATATTGATGCTCATGATGCACTCTACCTCATCACCAGATGTCTGTCCCTCCCCAGGTTAACCTACTTTCTGAGGTGTTCACCATCTTACAGTAGCCAAAAACTAAGTGAGTATGACCGGTTACTGAAATCAATGCTAGAAAAAGCCCTTAACCTCTCTCTTGATGACCTGCAGTGGAAACAAGCCTCTCTTCCCGTAAGACTTGGGGCCTCGGAGTTCGAACAGCAACGCAAATCGCTGTTCCAGCCTTCCTGTCCTCCTTATCAGCATCCGACGACCTTGTAAAGGAAATTCTACCTGCCCACTTACATCAGCTGGCAGGTGTACATGATCCCAATTTTACACGCTGTGCCACAGAGTGGGCCTCTCGTGCAGGCCCATCACCTCAACCACCATCCCCAAAAGCCCACAGGCAATCCAGCTGGGATGGCCCCATTGTAGACAAAGTTGCTGCAGAGTGCCTGGATGCTGCATCAACACAGCACGACATTGCTCGCCTCACAGCAGTAGCAGCCCCACATGCAGGGGATTTCCTGTTAGCAACCCCAATGTCGGCAACTGGCACACGTCTCACACCACACGCCCTCCGAATTGCTGTGGCCCTCCGCCTTGCTGCCCCAATCCACACCAGATATAGGTGTATTTGCGGCGAGGTGGTGGCTGACAGGTACGGCCACCATGGCCTACTCTGCCAAAGCAGGAGGATGGCACTCGAGGCACAGTGAAGTTAACGACATCATCAAGAGGAGCCTCACCACAGCTGGATGCCCAGCTGAGAGAGAGCCTCGTTACCTAACGCCCCGTAACTCTGATGCTCTTATTGGTCGCCCGGATGGTATCACAGTGAACCCCTGGAAGAATGGCAAGCAGTTGGTATGGGACTACACGTGCGTATCAACCCTGGCTAACACTTACATTGAACTCAGTGTTGCACAACCAGGTGGCGCTGCCACCCACAGGGAAGCAGCCAAATCCCGTAAGTATAGAGAACTGGATCACCACTACAATTTTGTCCGCATTGCTTCTGAGACACTCGGCGCCTGGGGTAAAAGTGCTACCAGTTTTTTGAAGGAACTGGGTTCTAGGCTCATTGAAACAACAAGGGACCCTAGAGCTGCCAGCTTTCTTTTCCAGCGCCTCAGCGTGGCGATACAGAGGGGAAATGCGCACTGCATCCAGGGTTCCTGCCCGCCATCTGAGGAGCTGGAGGAACTCGACAACTTATGATAACCATCTTTGTAACCTATATGTAACTCCTTTTTTGTAACAAAGTTCAAATAAAGCAAATATATATGTGTACATACAAAAGAATGGGGGTGGTAGGAGAAGAAAATATTAGTGTTCAGTGAGAAACCACAAGGTCTCCTCTGAATACGTTTTATTTTCTTCTCCGAGGCTATGGGTCCCCACATTGGCACCAGAGGTGGTACCCTCACAAACTTTTATATATATATATATATATATATATATATATATATATATATATATATATATATATATATATATATATATATATATATAAAATATATATATATATATATATTTATAAATATATATATATATATATATATATATATATATATATATATATATATATATATATATATATATATATATATATATATATATATATATATATATTTATTAGGGGTAGCACCTCTGGTGCAATTGCAGGGACCCACATCCTCGAAGAAGAAAACAAAGAGCATTCAGAGAAGATCTTGTGGATTCTCACTAAATACTTTATTCTTTTCCTCCTACCACCCCTATTATTTTTTTGTATGATTTGTTTTATTGTTTTATTTTATTTCAATGCTACAGTTTACAGAGAACACACACACACACACACACACATATATAACAATTATACAATAAGCGTTCGAAGACCTCGTCCAGCTCCTCGGAGGTTGGGTGCGTACCCAGGATACAGCACGCATTTCCCCTCTGCACTGCGACACTGAGGCGCTGGAACAGAAAACTGGCTGCTCGTGGGTCTCTAATTTTCCCAATGAGTTCCTCACCAACCTCCTATAAAAACTTGAGTGCACATTTACCCCAGGCGCCCAGAATCTCAGAGCCTATCGGCATGAACCTGTAACATCGTTCTAGATCTCTGTACTTGTTGATTTCCTGGGTCTCCCTGAAGGTGGCTGCCCCACCTCCCTTCGCTGAGCTGTAACGTAAATAGGTATCGGCCAATGTAGATGCACAGGTGTAATCCCATTCGACCTGTTTACCTTCTCTCCACGGCTGCATGGTGACTCCATCTGGGCGTTTTTGGCTGTCTGCACAACTGGGGTTCCCTTTGTGCTGGACACCCAGCTGTAGCCAAACTTCTCTTGATAATGTTATTGACTGCTGCATGTCTGGCAATCTTTCCCTGTGTCTTACGACAGATGAGACCATGGCTGCCGTATTGGTCTGCCCGTGCATGGCCGCAAATACACCGGTGTTCGGTGGAGACAGGGGCGGCAAGGCGCAGAGCAACACCAATACTTAGGGCCCGATGGTCCAGGCGGGTGCCCAAGGCGGAATTAGTCCCCAGCATGGGGGCTTGCACAGCTAGGAGACGAGCTCTGTCCTTCGGAGAAGCTACGTCCAGCAATGCTTTGGCAATGTTCTCCACTATGGGGCTATCCCATTTGGCCTGTTTACCGTCGTTTGGAAAAGTTGGTCGAGGGTGTGAATTGGCAAGAGTGTCCCACTGATCAGCTTCTTCCACAAATTTGGGATCACGAATCCCAATGGAGCTCCTTAGGTATTCTGGAAGTATTTCATTCACTAATTCACTTGTAGCACTGGTCGAGGATAAGAATGCCGGCAATGCTAACTGTGTCGCCTTGCGAATACCTATACCCTCGAGTCTAACTGGGAGCGTTGCTTGGTCCCACTGGTCATCTTGCAGGGAGAGGTTTAACACTTTCATAGTTATTGTCTTTAGGAGTGAGTCGTATTCCGTTAATTTTGGGCTGTTAAAGGAAGGAGCACACCTGAGGAAATAGGTAAGTCTGGGCAAGGCCAGGCACCTTGTAAGAAGGTACAAAGCATCGTGAGCATCCAAAGCCCTTATTCTCGCCTCCATCCTCCTCAGGTCTTTAAGCTTTTCTTCGAGGACTACCTCAATGGCGTTCGAGCCCAGAGGTGCCCCTAGCAGCTCACTGTCGGTGGGAGCGATCACTTGGGCTCCTGGCAATAAGATTCGTACTGCATCTATGATTGGTTGGCTGGATGAGATGATTTCACACTTTGATGGATTTAGTGTAAGGCCTAACTCCTCTCCCTAGATTTCACTAGCTGAAGATCTCCTAGCAGGGATTCCTGTGTCCCTGCCAGGGTGCCATCGTCCAGGAACCAGATGTTGAATTCGCTGGACAACCTGCTTGTGACCTCCTTAGCTGCCATGCAGAAAAGAAAAGGGGCAAGTGGGTCTCCCTGCTGGACACCTTCTGCGGAAACAACTTCATGTTCCTCAAAGAACAGTGTCGATTCCCTACTGTACCCTGCTGAAACGAAAGGAAGTAGACAAGGAAAGCTGGTTCGAACTGCTTCTAGTACCACATCCCTTTTTACCTGGTTGAAGGCATTTTTAAAGTCTAATTTAATTAATGCCTTATTTTCTGGGAGGTCCTTGATATAGGCTCGTGCCGCATGAGCTGCTGCTTCACAGCCATGGGGGACACCAAAACCTAGTTGATGGGGTCGAAGCATCGTTGCAGCGTCTATGCTAATTTTTCTGACAGCTGCCCTAGCAACAAGGCGCTGAAGTGTGTTACCCACGGCAATGGGTCTGACTCCACCATCCTTCTTCTTAAGGGCACAAAGGGATGCTCCGAAGAAGGGTTTAATTGTATCTGGGATCAACCCGGAGAGACAGTCGTTGACAACTTCGTGATCTCTGACAGCAGTGTCTCGGCAACTTCGCCGAGAACTGGGTTTGTCATCTCCTTGAGGTGCTGAGGTCTTACTCCAGTGTATCCCCCTGCTGAACCTGGTGGAAATGACATGATGGCTTTGTATACCTCTGATGCTTGGAGGAATAGAGGTCCCATGTCTGGGACATTTGTGTCCCGAGCAGTGGGTTCCCATGATACTCTGGAGGGTGCTTCTCTCTCAGTGAGTTGGCAGTTGCTGTATCTCTAGGGGCGATTGTTTCTTCACTGGTAAGTAGCCTAATTGCCCCTACTGTGTTGCCCTCTTCAATTTTCTTGGCCACTTGTGTTCCAAGTTTAAAATTATCATTGGAACTCTTGGGTCTTCCACGACGGTTTTTGCGTTGAGGAGGGATGGGGATCAAATTGTTAACTCTAGGGAAATTATTTATTGCCCTAGTGACTGATGAGGCTAGTGACTGCCTCCTCTTGCAGGTACGCCTAAGAAAATATTGCCAAACAGAAGCAAATTATGACATGCTTTAATGGTGGCCGCGGCATTAAGATTTTCAGACCGTTCATTCACTTTCCTTAGAAGGTCTGTATATTTCCCTGCTGCAAATGGGCGCGCTGCTCTAGGAATGTGGGGAAGAGTTCTGGTGGTGGATGCTTTGATGGCCCCCAGGAGGTCATCTGATGACATTGAAGTTTGCTGGGATGTGTGGGGGTGCCGGGGGGGCCTGTGGGCCTTCCCTCTCTACAGGTTCCGTCCATGAACCTCACAGCCGTTGTGCTGACGTAGGTTCCATCATTTCTAAGGCTGTGAGATTCGTCACAAACCCGACACGTTCCTCTGGGTTTGGGTGTCCCCTCTGGGTGTGCCTCTGGGGTACATGTTCCCTGGACCGGTTCCTGGCTGAGGGGTTCTGGTTAGTTGGGGGGAGTCCCCCTCCGTCCCCGGGCGGGCTGTGACATCGGCGTGGTGTGGGAAGGTGGACACGCGGTGGTGGCAACAGGGGTGATTATCTGTCCCGCACTCACCACTCATGAGGGTACTTGTGTCTCTCTCCCTTTTGGGAGGACCCTGAATGCTTGCTGTGACCTGTGCCATATCTGGGTGCATGGAGGGTGACACATCCCTGCAACAATCACTGTGTGGGCGGTGAATAGGTGGGTGGGAGACACCCAGCTGCAGGGTGTCCTTATGTCTGGTCGTGATGGTCAAGTGGATTAAGGCGTCCCTGTACATACCAGTTGCATTGCTCCTGGCAGTATGGGTTCGAGTCACTTTGGGGTGTGAGTTTTCAGTTTTATATATATATAGATATCTATATATATAATATATATATAATATGATATATATAGATATATATATATATATATATATATATATACTGAAAACATATATATGTTTTCATATATAT
>WNGS01150337.1:0-17525 GCA_020271785.1 Procambarus virginalis
CAGTTACATATCTGATTGTATACAAAAATGAGCATTAAGAGGACACAAAAATAGTTCGCTTCCTAGAGGCATGTAGATTTCCTCGAACACCTCCTCCGACGTGGGCAGGATCCGAGGATGCAGCGAGCATTCCCCTCTGGATCGCGACACGAGGCGGCTGAAAGGAGAAAACTTGCGCTCTAGGGTCTCTTGTGGTGTCAAATGAGCTTGGAACCAGATCCTTAGAAACCTTCTTGCACTCTCTCCTCATGGGTCCTAAGGTGTCTCAGACCCTATTGGAACGAAAGTTGTACCGATGATCTAATTGCCTATACTTGGCTGACTTGTCTCTTTCTCTGTGGTCGCCGCGGCTCCTGCTGTGCCGGCAGAGAGGTTGATGTATGTGGCTGCCAGGGTGGATACGCAAGTATAGTCCCATGCCAAACTGTCTGCCACCCTTAAAGGACGCAGTGTGATTCCGTCTGGTCGGCCGGCAAGCTAACAGAGTCACGGTTCACAAGGTTGCGGGGCTCTCTCTCCATGGGACACTGGGCAGAGGCAAGGCTTTCTTTTAATGAGTGTTTCTTCGTGTGTATAGTGTGCCAACCACCAGATTTTCACAGTGCAGGGCCATGCAATCCATATTCGTCAGCATCTGCTGTATATATATATATATATATATAATATATATATA
Organism: Procambarus virginalis; assembly: GCA_020271785.1. NCBI lineage: Eukaryota > Metazoa > Arthropoda > Malacostraca > Decapoda > Cambaridae > Procambarus > Procambarus virginalis. The sequence goes on from WNGS01150337.1 coordinate 674, forward strand.
TATATTATATATATATATTATATATATATATATATATATATATATATATATATTGTGACGATAATCTCTTTCAAGAGAGATTGAGCCTGCTCTTTCCTACTTAAAGTTACGTCAATTCTACAAGTACAAGATGCTACATTCAAGATACGTCACCAGTAGCACAAAACGTTTTGACCAGGAGGCAAAACGTATTCCTGAACCCCCCTTCACGCCGGCTCGCCACCCTCTTCAACCAGCCAACTACCCATCCCAGCTTGCCTGCTCCTGATTGGTGACTCGCCGACCGCACACCTGCACACTGCACCTCAGCGCCCTCTACCTGAGTCGACGTCTGAGCCTGACCAGCTATCAACTTCAGAATATTCTTTGTGCTCTTAGAGTTGACATCTCTCTCTGGCATACTAAGCTCTCTGGCTTTCGTATACTAAGGGAGGTCTCAGCCATAGCCAATATTCTCAGCACCATTTCACATTATAATATTTAATCTATTGTGTTTTACATTTATCTTTGTCATTTTTGCATTAGTCATTTACCCGAGATTTGTCTTTATTTTCATTTATGTTTAAAGTAAATATATTAAAGTTTCATTGTTCATACTTTGTGTTTTACGTGTTCCTCCCTCTAACTTACCACAGACAACAGGCAAGCAGTCTATCTTTTTTTTGTAAGTGTGACCAGGCATTGACACCTGCCATTGGAGGACTGCCGAACATCAACACTCCAACACTTTCCCGTCACATTTAATGGGGGCCTGTCCTAGGAGCTTCACTCAGGTACTAGTACCAGAACGTCAATTTGTGGTAAGCGTACTTCGCTTTGCTAAAGTTGCTTTTCAATATTATCATTAATTTTCATATTTATATGGTGCTGTGTGTATTGTGCATTCCGAGAGTAGCATATGGTGAGTGTGGGATAACTTTGGATTACGTGGTGACTGTAGGCCTCAGTCATTCTCTTAATTGGTCATCTCTCCCTCCGTGTTATTACTCGTGTTTACCACCTTTTGTCCCTAGGATATTTCTCACCTTATCGGCAGATCATCATTTTGGGTACCCTGGTACTTTGGTTTGTCTTCGGGTCAAAAGCACCCAATCTTCTGCAATCCGACCGAAGGAGGATAAAGAGGGCCATAGTTCCTCTAGCACGGACTACGTTGCTGAGTTGGGACCTCAGCAGCAGTTCTCGTCACCAGTTGACACTCGCACCCCTACACGTCGGTCAGAGATGATGATATTTACTTAGGTAGGGAATTAGCTTTCTTTTACAGAGCACAAAAGTTCGCTAATTCTGTAAGTATCATATTTCATTCAGTGGGAAAGACTTGCTTATGTCCTATAGAGACTCGGCAAGGTATGCCTACATTCTTGGACTACCTAATTCACTTTTGAAGCAATTAAATGTTTCATTTGTTTTAGAAACTCAGTTTCATTTATTTAGTAGGATTTTCTTGCCCTTATTCTCTTACATTGAGTACCGGGTACAAGATTTCCTGCGACTTGATTTACTAATCATTTACCATCTTGAAATTAACTTAATTGTTAAAGATTAAAATTCCACAGGATAGTTACCAGTTGCCACGTTATCCTGTTTCTGACATTTACCATATCACAACTATATTCGTTGTACATTTATTTGCTATCTTTCACCATGTTTCGTCTCCAAGCTTTCCGTAACGATCCAGCAGGTGAAATAGGGAACTTGAGTCGTGCCAAGAGGACCGAATTACAAACTCTTGCACATGAGTATCAACTAGATGTTCCCATGGAGCCAACAAAAATGAATTGCATAACTTAATTATGGATCACCTCTTAGATGAAGGGAAAATTGACTCTGAAACTCACGAAAATTATTCTATTGCAGATAAACATGATTGGCATACTATGAAACTCAAACTCGAACTTGCCAAGATCGAGCGGAGCAACAAAAGAAGCCCTACAGCAACAAAAGAAGCAGCTGCAATCAGGAAGGAAGCAGGAACGAGAGGCCGCCCTCAAAGAACGCGAGACGGCCCTGGCGAAGAAGCTCTCCAGCTCAAGGAAGAGAGGCCGCCTTACTCAAAGAACAGAGGAACGAGAGGCCGCCTTACTCAAAGACACAGGACGAGAGATGGCCCTAAGAAGAAGAGCCGCCTACTCCGTGAGCGTGAGCGAGAACAGCTTGAAGCAAGAAAACGTGACCTGGAGATACAACGTGAGCACAGTAAACGGCTAGCTGATAGTGCTCTAGAATATCGTCGACAAGAACTCACGTTGGAAACTACACACCACACTCAGCGCCAACAAGCTACAGCCAGTCTTCCCGTAAGTTTCAATGTCTCCCATGCAAGTAAGTTAATGCCACCATTCGTAGAGACAGAGATCGACGTTTTTTTACCACCTTTGAGACCCTAGCTAATAAACTTAAATGGCCTGCTGATCAATGGTCTACCCTTCTCAGAGTGCATCTTACAGGTAGAGCTGCAGTTACTCTCAGTACCTTAGCGTCTGAGAATGACTACCAGACCCTGAAGCAAGCAGTGTTGGACGCCTACCTTCTCTCCACCGAAAGCTACAGACGAAAATTCCGTGATCATCTTAAGGCAAGTACCACCACCTTTCTAGAATTTGCCAATACCAAGAAAAGATATTTCATGAAATGGCTGGAAGCAGCACATGTCTCTACATTTGCAGAACTCGTCAACCTCATGCTAGTTGAGGAATTCTTGAGACGTATTCCCCCTTCCGTCCGTTTATATCTAGCAGATAAAGAAGAAACCGACTACATAAAATGTGCGAAGTCGGCTGACACCTACAGCCTCATCCACCGGCTGACACCAGAACCACCTTCCAGTAAGAAGTCTTGGTACAGTTACGATAAAGTAAGTACAGATCAAGCGAGCTCACAATTGTATTGTAAGTATTGCAAACTCTATGGACATACCATAGATAAATGTGGGAAGTCTCAATACAAGAGCAATGAATCTACTAAACCCAAACAGACTCCTCCTAAGTCCGGTAAGCCTGTGATGAATGTTGGTGTTCATGTTAATGATCTTTCTCTCTTCAGTAAACACCTGTATCCTGGAACTGTCTCTACCAACGGTACAGATTCGGAGGGACGTTTCAAATTGAAGATCTTGAGGGACACAGCGGCTCTTCAGTCCATCATGTTGAAATCGGCTGTGTCTAACGTCACCTACACCGGGGAAACCGTCCTTATCACTGACCTCACTGCTACCACTCCATATCCACTCGCCAGAGTCCACCTGGATTGTCCCTTCGTGACCGGTGAAGTCCAAGTCGCCATCAGGGAAAAGCCTTTTCCCATGCCTGGAGTGCAACTTCTCCTGGGCAACGACTTGGCAGAAGATCTGCAACCGCCCAACCTGATCATCACGGACAAACCCCAGGTGTGTACTTCTGTAATGGATAATCCCATCTTTGAATATGTTCCAGCAGAGGTTCAAGAAAGTGATCAAGTTTCTCCTCCGGTTTTGGTGACCACCCGTGCACAAGCTGCACGACCGCAACCAGCTGACTCTACTGCTACCGCTGTCCCTCAAGACCCTCAGAATCTACCTCCAAATCTTACCAGTTGGAGTTCCGTAAGTTACAGAGGGAAGATCAATCATTAACACCATTATTCTTCCAGGCTGAGACTCAACCTGACAGTATCCCTGGGTTCTTCCTAGAGAATGAGTTGCTCTACCGCAGATACAGACCCAGCAAGCTGAAGGAGGATGACGATTGGGCCAATGTCGAACAACTAGTGATTCCCACCAGCATACGGCCCGATATTCTACACCTGGCCCACGGAGCTCTTTCTCACTATGGTTTCAACAAAACCTACCACGGAATCAGACAAGACTACTACTGGCCAGGTATGGTAAAAGATGTTAAAAAGTACGTACAGCAGTGTCATACATGTCAGATGGCAGGTAAACCTAACATTTCTATTCCCCAGGCTCCACTAAAACCCATCCAGGTGCCTGCGGAACCTTTCCACAGACTCATCATAGACTGTGTTGGTCCTTTACCCCGGACCAGTTCTGGCAACCCTATATATTAACTATCATGTGTCCTACCACCAGATTCCCCATAGCAGTTCCAGTAAAGAACATTACGGCTGCTACTGTGGTGAAACACCTATTGAAGATCTTCACCCAGTATGGATTTCCAGAAGAGGTTCAAAGTGACTGTGGCACCAACTTCACCAGTGATCTCTTCAAGAAAACGCTGGAGGAGTTCAACATCACACAGGTACTGTCCAGCCCCTATCATCCTGCTTCACAGGGTTCTCTTGAATGTAGTCATCAGACTATTAAAGCACTCCTAAAGAAATTCTGCAATGACACCTTGAAGAACTGGGATAAACAACTTGATCTCATTATGTGCATTTTCAGAAGTCTCCCCAATGAGACTCTAGGAGTATCTCCTTATGAGATGCTCTATGGACGTAAGTGCCGTACTCCTCTCAAAGCTTTTAAGGACTCTCTACGTAATGCCACCTTCAGTGACCCTCAGAATGTGCCCCAGTTTCTTCAAAACCTAAAACACATTCTAGAGAGAGTACGTAAATTTGCTAATGACATTCTATTGAAAGCCCAGGAGAGGATGAAGACTCATTTTGACCAACGTAGCCCACTAAGGAAATTTAACCCAGGAGACTTCGTATTGGCATATTTTCCTATCCCGGGGTCTCCATTGCAAAACAAGTTTTCAGGACCCTACCGCATCAAGGAGTGCAGAAACAACCACAACTACGTTCTTGAGACTCCAGATAGGCGGCGGAAGACCCAGTTGTGCCACGTCAACCTCCTGAAGCAATATCAGGGTACTCCTCCCACTGTATTGGTATCAGTCTCCACATTTAAAGGTCCATACCTACACATACAAATCCTTACTAATCTTCATACCTATTTGCAGGACAGTAATATTGCACCTCTCATCAGAATCTTCAAGGAACACCAGAAGTTGTTCAGCGATGATCCACAGGAGTGTAATGTGGTTCAGCACGACATCCAACTACTCCCCGACACCCGGCCGATTCGTCAACCTTTCTACCGAATCAGCCCGAGTAAGAAGGAAGTCATGCGTGCTGAGGTACAGTACCTCCTGGATCATGGGCTGGCTACCCCTTGTGAGTCCCCATGGGCCTCACCCTGCATCTTGGTGCCAAAATCGCATGGTAAGGTGCGATTATGCACCGACTATCGGAAATTAAATCTTGTGACTGTCAAGGATGCGTACCCCTTACCTAGAATAGATGACATCCTTGACGCCATTGGTAATACGCGATACCTATCGAAGATGGACTTACTTAAAGGATATTATCAGGTATGTTTGACGGAAATAATTAAGAAAATATCTGCCTTAACCACTCCTTTTGGTCTTTACAGGTACGAACGCCTTCCATTTGGACTATGTAATGCCCCGGCCACCTTTCAGCGAGCTGTCAACCGCGTCATCTAGGGCTTAGACAACACCTACGCCTACTTGGATGACATCGTTGTGGCAACCAACACCTGTAGCGAACATCTGCTCCAGCTTCAACGATTGTTTGCCAAGCTCCTGTCAGCCGGCATCACCATCAACTTGGGCAAGTCCACCTTTGCCAAAGGTAAAGTGCGTTATCTTGGTCATGAGATAGGGAGTGGCAGCCTAGCTCCGTTAAACATACATACCCAAGCCATCCAGCATTACCCACAGCCTACCACCAGGAAGCAGCTCCTGCGCTTCCTTGGTCTTGCCTCCTACTACCGTAGGTTTGTGAAGAACTTTAGTACGGTAGCGACACCATTAATCACTTTAGCCAGTCCCAAGCAACGGTATAATTGGACCATTCAGCAAACCGTTGCTTTTGAACAACTCAAATTACTGCTCTGTTCTAATCCTAGTCTCGCCTCGCCAGATATCACGAAGCCTTTCATCCTCCATGTCGACGACAGTGGTCCCGTTTTCGGGGGTGTCCTGATGCAGCAACGAGGCGAGGAGGTTCTACCTGTCAGCTACTACAGCTACAAGTTGAAGCCTCACCAGAAAAATTACAGCACCATCGAGAAGGAGCTACTCTCCATCATCCTGAATTTACAGCACTTTGCACCATACCTACAAGGTGCTCGGTCTACCACCATCTACTCGGACAACAATCCTCTACGCTTCTTACATCAAGCCCAATTCTATAATCAACGTCTTCTACGATGGGCTTTATATGTACAAGATTTCAATCTGAAGATCTGCTACATCAAGGGGTCTGACAACATCATAGCCGACGCCCTCTCCAGAGTTCACGAGGTAGAGGGAGCTCTACCTACCACTCTACCACATGAAACGTAACTTCTTCCGGAACCGCAGGCTTCGGAGGGGAGTTGTGACGATAATCTCTTTCAAGAGAGATTGAGCCTGCTCTTCCCTACATCAGTTACGTCATATAACACAAGTACAAGAGGCTACTTTCATGATACGTCTACCAGTAGCACAAAACGTTTTGACCGGGAAGCAAAACGTACTCTGCTAACCCCCCCTTCACCTCCCATCCACCGGCTCACCGCGACACTTCAACGAGCTAACTACCAGTCTCCACCTGCCTGCCTTTTGATTGTCAGGTGTCGCTGTCAGCTTACTGCACTCGCACCACGCACGCCATCTAGCCGAGTCGACGTCTAGTTCGCTTCAGCAGACCTTCCTCAGAATATCCGTTGTGCTCTCACAGTTGACATCTCTCTCTGGTATATTAAGCTCTGGTGGTTGTATACTAAGGGAGATAGCAGCTTTAGCCAATATTCTCAGCACCTGACTTTATTTGCACTTTGTATTATTGTAATTCATCTATATTCTTATTTTTGTTATTTTGTATTTGTTAACTTATTTTAAATTGAATTAAGCCAAGAGATTGTCTTTATTTATATTTTGTTTTTCTAAATTAATTAAAGTTTCATTATTTTTACTTTGTGTTTTGCGTGTCTTCCCTTACCTTACCACAGACAAACAGGTAAGCAGTCTCTTTTTTTGTTGTTGTGTGACCAGGCATTGACACCTGTCATTGGATGACTGCTGAACACCATACTCCAACACTTTACCGTCACAATATATATATACATATATATATATATATATATATATATATTGTGACGATAATCTCTTATCAGAGATTTAGCCTGCTATTTTCGTATTTCATCACGTTCTCAACAATATGCAAGATACGTTTTGTAGTGGCTAAACGTATATATCAAGACAGCCACACGCACCTCAACTCCCTCCTTCCCCCCACTCCAACACCTGCTGCACACCTGGTCAACGCGCCGAACCCTTCAACTGCATAACTAGCAACTTGCGGCCGTCCAGCGTTCTCATTGGCCGCCAACCAACACACCACTCCCGTTCCTCGCCAATCACAATCATCACCAGTTATTGTTGGAGTCCCTTGCATTTCTGCCAGCCAGAATATATCTCGTGCTCCTGCTATGAACACCTGAATTTGACCCACCTCGTGTGATCAAATAAGAGGTTCTTAGCTAGCACATATATTCCCAGCACCATTTTATTTTGTTAAAGTAACCAGTTCCCCCCTTTTCACTTTGTTATAATTTTATATATTTTTCCTTTACATGATATTATATATATGCCAAGGTATCGTCCTAATTTTTTTTTGTGTTTTCTATATTAAAGTAAAGTATTTTGTTATATTTTGTGTTTTCGTGTTTCTTGCCTTACCACAGATTATCAGACAAGCAGTCACTCTTTTTTTTTTTTATTTAAATTTAGTATATGTGGCCCAGCACTGACACCTGCTAGTTGGAAGACTGCCGACCACCATTTCCAACACGTTACCATCACATATAAATGGGGGCCTGTCCACGGAGCTTCACTCAGGTATTGGTAATTGTGGTAAGCATACTTGGCTTTCATTTCCCTCGAGAAGAACGAGAGGCAAAGCAGCAACGAGAAGAACGAGAGGCACAGCTGAAGGAGCGCGAGATAGACGCTAGGACGAAGCTGCAGGAGGTTGAAGCAAACAAGGAGATTGAGCTGAAGCGAGCTGAGCTAGGACTAGTTCCAACTGCCCCACCACAACAGCAGGAAGACCGCCGAGTGAGAGAGAGGGATTTGCCCGTCTTCGTGCCTAATGAGGCTGAGGGCTTCTTCGAGCATTTCGAAAGGGTCGCTACGTTGAAGAAGTGGCCGAGGGCAGAGTGGGCGGAGCTAGTTCAAGGAAGGCTCACTGGTGAAGCTCGTGAAGCTTATAACATGCTCGACCTCCAGGAATGTACCAACTATGATGCAGTTAAACGGGCCGTGCTCCATTCGTTCAAGCTGACGCCGGAGTGCTATAGGAAAAGGTTTAGAGAATGTACCCGATCGCCAGGAAAATCGTATGCGGAGACGGCGAGGGACATGGAAAGGAAATTCTTGAAATGGCTGGAGTCGGAAGGAGCAAGATCGGCTGAACAGATCAAGAGGCTAATGGTCATGGAAAAATTCATGTCCGTGCTCTCTCCCGAGATTAGGGTGAGAGTAAAGGAAGCGGACATCAAGGACCCGAGAGCCGCAGCCGATCGAGCAGACATGCTAGAGGAAGCTTTACGTCCATGTCGAGAGGGACAGCACCGATCGCCCGCATTCTCCAGTTATGGGAGGAATAATAGAAGGTCGGACGGTTGGAGGACAGGACCGAGTTATCCTAAGTCCTACCCCTCAAGTGGAGACAGCAGAGGACAGAAGAGTGCTGTGGAACCGCCGAAGAAGTCACCGAGGGAGAACTCAAGAGATCTTGTTATCGTCACGGCCGGAGAAGCTGAGCATGAGTCTTTGGGAGGCGCAAGAGAAGTCCGCGGAAGAAGAAGGATCCGCTGTTTCAACTGCGGGTTAATAGGACACATGGCGCGCGAATGCAGACGTCCTAAGCAGCGGGGTTACGTTGCTTTTGTGCGGGTAGAGGACCAGTTAGCCGAAGGAGTGCGGGATGGACCCGTACGTAGGAAGAAGGAGGCTAACCCATTCGTGCGTGAGGGAACTGTAAGGGTGGGGGACGCAGACCCCATCCCGGTAATGATGCTGAGAGATACTGGGGCGGAATTTACCCTGGTGAGCAGAACCCTTTTCCCTGAGTGTCACGAGAATACCTGTGTAGGTGAGGCAAGTGTGACCACTGTGGGAGGCCCAGTGCAGATGCCCCTACACCAGGTAACCCTGAGTTCGGTTTATGGATGCCAAACCCTAGTAGTGGGGGGTCTGTGCGACGATGCCCACGAGGGAGGCACAGGTCATTTTGGGAAATGACGCATGTGGAGGACGTGTCCTACCGAACCTCGTGAAGGACGAGGAGTGCTTGGAGCACTTCGAGAAGAAAGGCGAAGTGCTCGACGCCTGCGGGGACGAGAAAGGAATCGCCATGGAGGCGTTCCCTGTCTGTGCTGTAACGCCGAGGCAGTGCGACGGACGAGGAGAGCGTGGATCTGATAAGGTCGACGAGGAGACGACCGACGGCCTGGGAAATGATCACCTCGTCATGGAACCAGGAGAGCGAGTGGAGGGCGAAGGCAGCCCAGATGGTGAGGTACAGGTGACCCTCACCGGTTCTCCTGGGGTGGACCGCACTCGTCTCGAGGAGATGCAGCAGGCAGAATTCCCCAAGTTGATTTGTAAGGCCAAAGAAGGACGTATTGGTCCCGAGAAAGCTACTCACTTTAACAGGCAAGAAGGCATATTAATAAGACAGTGTAAACCTGTAAGGATGGAGGTCGGAAAAGCCTCTCCAGGTACGAGAGACCAAGTAGCGTTGCCAGCCAAGTGCAGAGCGGCAGTGTTGAGTCCGTTGCACCCTGTTGACTCTGCGGGTCACCTAGGGATGACCACGATGCGACGTTCAACGTCGAGAGAAGTGGCTGGGCAACTACAACATCTTTTCTCTTGGGTGAGGAGGCCCAGGGAAGATCAGGCTGACAGTGGAAATATGTTCCGGTCTGAGTATGTCAGACGAACAGTGATAAATTGGGGAGTGATGCAGATTCGGTCGTCGCCCTACCGATCGCAGTCGAAGGGGGCGGTCGGAAGATTCCACTCCACCTCAGAGACAACTCTGAGAATGTTCTGCGTAGAGCAGGAAGACGAGTGGGAAGAGACAGCGGGCCCTGTTTTGTTGGCCATTTGCAAAGCAGTGGCAGGACCGTTAAACTTCTCACAGTTCCAGCTGGTGAACGGACGTGAGGTGTGGAGCCCTCGGTCCGTAATAGGTAAGCAGTGGACGCCCAGGATGACCTTGGAGATGGTCTGCAGACACATGAGGAGTGTCACACATTGGCGGCTGCAATACTGGCTGGAAGCCAGGATTTTTAGTGGAAAGGACAACGTAGTCGCAGATGCGTTGTCCCGCATGCACTAACCAGACATGACTCTTATTTTAAGGGGAGGGGTATGTGACGGTGTTCCCCCCCTTCTAATTCTCCCACGCCTGCTGTAAGAGTCATGTCCACTATTCCCGAGCGTTCTCTACATTGCAGGCATCAATTGAACATATGTGGGAGAGAACAGTATTCTCGAAGAGCCGAGAAATTTGCGAAATAAGAACATTTTGGCCTGTGGGATAGGCCCTTTAGGAGCCAATATGGCGCTGGCGAGTCTGTTCTCCCGCCAAAACTGTGTGACGTCAGTGGCGCCAGATTGGTCACCGTCAGCGACGTGGCACTGGGAGCCAATGAAAACCAACTTTGGGAAAAGTGACGTCACATAGGCATGGGGGTCCGCCGTGTTGGCGCCGGGCGATATCAGTCTTTCACGACACGTCCGAGAGGTAGGACGCGCGATCGGTCGTCCTGTCAGAGTGACGGATTTACCGAACTCCGGTGGATTAAGCGTCTCCAGTTGTTGGCACGCACTCTGTGAGGTCTTCCTGCAACCCAGATGTGGCTCAGATAAGAATTGACAGAATATTGAGCAACAAGTGCTCAGGGACAGGTGCGTTGCAAGAAGTGGGCCGGGCATCGACGTGTGTCGTCGTTGGCAGTTCACCAGTATAAGACAGCTTAGTGGCCGGGCCACCCACCGTGAGTGAACCGGGTTGACAGCCTTGTCAACCAGGTTGAACGTGTGATCGACGATCCTGTCAAGTTTGACAGTAACCCCACCTTCGTGGAACCCTACGAGTCAACAGTTGGATGCAAGCACGTCGAGAAGTCTTCCAAATACCTAGCGATATATCTAGACGACGAGGGAATTGACAGTGTGTGAGCTTCAAGTGCTCTGAAGTCGGGTGCTGTGCGTGTGGAGCTTAAGCAGTATCGTCTGGACGGCTGATAACTTCACAGTGACTTCGTAGTGGTGAGAGGCAGTTCCTCTGGGAGTACAGTGACAAGGACTATTGGGAAACGTACGACGACCGCCGAGACGTAGGCTGGCTGCCGTAGTTGGGAGGAAAGTTGACGGCCAGGAGACCGACTTCAACCCTGCGACGTACTGTAGAGGAAGGAGCACGGACCTGCTGTGTACAGAAGCGGCGAGACGCGACATCCTAAGGCGTGGGCTTGTGTTTCTGGATGGTGAACGAGGCGAGAGCCTGGACCAGGAGCTACAACCCAACTGTCATCCTAGGATAGGTGAAGTAGGTGTTTACAGTTACCCTCCCATTTCCCCTTTAGTTAGCTATATATTTTCTTGTCAGGATATTTTATATGTCGTGAGCAAGTCTCACTTGAGTCTAAGTCACAGAGAGCACAGTATGTGGTGAGCCTGCCCAGAGCGCTCACAGTATCAGTTTACATATATATCTATGTGTGGGTGTGTGCAAGCACCAAGATTCATCAGAGAATTTACTGTGACTATTATTAATTTACACTGTGAGTATTATTATTATATTATTGGTAGTAAACCAGATATTGTGTGTTGATCTCTATAATCTATTGATATAAATGCCTGTGGATTGATCTCTATAATCTATTGATATAAATGCCTGTGGATTGATCTCTATAATCTATTGATATAAGTGCCCGTGTGTTGATCTCTATAATCTATCGATATAAATGCCTGTGGTTTGATCTCTATGATCTATTGATATAATGCCTGTGTTTGATCTTCATGATGTATATATATATGCCTGAAATTTGATTACTGATTTATATATGACATGACTGTGTACTGAATAATATCATATACGTGAAGTGATTGCCAGTGATATCTCTTTGAGAGAAAGTATAGATATAAAGAAAAGTTCAGTGATCAAGTGAGTGCATTCACAGTAAATATTATTAAGAATAGAGTAATCTTTGGTACGGTGAAAGTCACTGTGAGAGTATTGTGAATAAGATGTTGATCGTGAGGCCAGTGAAATCATAAGTAAGCCATGTGAATGTTGAATAGTGTTTTGGAAAAAGTTAAATAAACGGGGATCGTGACAGAATTAGAAAACAAGTACTAGTCTGTTCCCACGATCGCGAGGGTCCCGGTCAGCTGACATTCTGACAGGTGACACGTGGCGCTGCCGATGTTCCATATCGGTGCGCTCTAGAATATTATGCTATGAATGGAGCAATTGTCATATATTATTCTGATACATTGATGCATATATATTTCTCGTTGTCTTTAAGTAAAATACCAAAACTCTTTGGTGTTTGATATCATCCCCTCCATTTATCTTGTGACCGTGTAATGAAGTAAAGCAGAGTGACCTGCCTGATACCATATTATGGAATTTGCTCTTGCCACAATTACCCTGACCACTGCAGTGTTACTGGACACCTAAAAAAACCAGTTGGCGACCTTGAAGGCTGTGTAAGAGTTCGGTGTCGGGGCGGGCCACAGATTGAGGGAACGATCTGTGCCCCACTCATCTTGCAATTTAAAGGCCGGTTGTGAGACCGACTGGGGTACTCTCCGAGGCCAGCAGTGGAGCCTAGAGGATCGAGGGAAGACCCGCCGAACGACGGTGAGTAAGGGTTATTGTTGGAGCAACCACCTGGAAAGGAGATCCAGTCTACTGTTGCTTTAACCCTTCTCTAACGAGAACACCGTGAAACCCCGACAATATATATATATATATATATATATATATATATATATATATATATATATATATATATATATATATATATAATATATATATATAATAATATATATATATATATATATTAATATATATATTATATATATNCCACCCCCAATCTTTTGTATGTAACATATATATTTGTTTTATTTGAACTTTGATACAAAAAATGAGTTACATATAGGGTACAAGGATGGTTATCATAGGTTGTCGAGTTCCTCCAGCTCCTCAGATGGCGGGCAGGAACCCTGGATGCAGTGCGCATTTCCCCTCTGTATCGCCACGCTGAGGCGCTGGAAAAGAAAGCTGGCAGCTCTAGGGTCCCTTGTTGTTTCCATGAGCCTAGAACCCAGTTCCTTAAAAAAACTGGTAGCACTTTTACCCCAGGCGCCGAGTGTCTCAGAAGCAATGGGGACAAAATTGTGGTGGTGATCCAGTTCTCTTTACTTACGGGATTTGGCTGCTTCCCTGTGGGTGGCAGCGCCACCTGGTTGTGCAACACTGAGGTCAATGTAGGTGTTAGCCAGGGTTGATATGCATGTGTAGTCCCATACCAACTGCTTGCCATTCTTCCTGGGATTCACTGTGATACCATCCAGGCGACCAATAAGAGCATCAGAGTTACAGGGCGTTAGGTAACGGGGCTCTCTTTCAGCTGGGCATCCAGCTGTGGTGAGGCTCCTCTTGATGATGTCGTTAACTTCACTGTGCCTCGAGTGCCAGCCCCCTGTGCTTTGGCAGAGTAGGCCATTGTGGCCGTACCTGTCAGCCACCACCTCGCCGCAAATACACCTATATCTGGTGTGGATTGGAGCAGCAAGGTGGAGGGCCACAGCAATTCGGAGGGCGTGTGGTGTGAGACGCATGCCAGTTGCCGACATTGGGGTTGCTAACAGGAAATCCCCTGCATGTGGAGCGGCTACTGCTGTGAGGCGAGCAATGTCGTGTTGTGTTGTTGCAGCACCCAGGCACTCTGCAGCAACTTGGTCTACAATAGGGCCATCCCAGCTGGATTGCTTGTGGGCTTTCGGGGATGGTGGTTGAGGTGATGGGCCTGCACGAGAGGCCCACTCTGTGGCACAGCGTGTAAAATTGGGATCATGTACACCTGCCAGCTAATGTAAGTGGGTAGGTAGAATTTCCTTCACAAGGTCGTTGGATGCCGATGAGGAGGACAGGAAGGCTGGAACAGCGATTTGCGTTGCTGTTCGAACTCTGAAGCCCCCAAGTCATACAGGAAGAGAGGCTTGTTTCCACTGTAGGTCATCAAGGGAGAGGTTAAGGGCTTTTCCTAGCAATTATTTCAGTAACCGGTCATACTCAGTTAGTTTTTGGCTACTGTAAGATGGTGAACACCTCAGAAATTAGGTTAACCTGGGGAGGGACATACATCTGGTGATGAGGTAGAGTGCATCGTGAGCATCAATATCCTCAATCCTCCCATCCATCCTCTTAAGGTCGGCGATTTTCATATCAAGGACCTCATCGATGGCTTTCAACCCCAGGGGAGCTCCTAGGAGTGTGCTGTCTTCAGGTTTAGTTCTATGGATATTTGGCAGAAGACCCTCTATTCTCTCTACGATGCCCTGGTTGGAACATATTATTTCACATTTAGAAGGGTTCAGGGTGAGGCCTAAACCTGCACCTTGCTCTTGGATTTTTCTGATGTCCTCCAGGAGGGAGTTTTGGGAACCAGCTAGGGTACCAACATCCAAGAACCAGATGTTAAGCTCGCTGGACAGGACCTCTGTGACTCATTTGATGACTAAGCAGAAAAGGAGAGGAGCAAGGGGGTCACTCTGTTGGACACCTTCTCGCGAGTCAATTTCATGCTCGCCAAAAAGTAGCTTTAGATCCATACTGTAGCATGAATGTACAAAAGGGAAGAGGGAAGGGAAATGACTATGAACCGCATGGAGTACAGCATCCCTCCGCACCAAATTGAAGGCATTTTTGAAATCTAGCTTGATAAGGGCCTTTTCGTCTGTGATGTTGGCGATGAAGGCTCGAGCTGCATGGGCTGCCGCCTCACACCCTTGTGGAATGCCGAACCCAAGCTGTTTTGGGTTCAGCATGATTGCCGCTGCATCACTAACTGTTCTTGCTGCAGCCTTTGCAACGAGACGCCGGAGAGAATTGCCCACAGCTGTTGGCCTGATCCCTCCATCCTTTTTCTTTAGAGCACAGAGAGATGCTCCAAAAAAGATAGGTCTTATGGTCTCTGGTATGTTGCCAGCTCTAGACATGTGTTGGTGAATCTGGTTAGTTCCACCAAGAGGTTCTTTGCAGTCACCCAGTGCAGTGTTGATCATTTGCGTGATGTGGTTGGGTTTTAATCCTGTGAACCCACCTGCTGATCCTGTTGGGAAGGACAAGGCTGCTTTATGGACAACAGATTCAGCCACCCAGAGAGGGTCTGCTCCGGTAGCCCCCACTTGTACAATGTCGTCCTCACGCGGAGCCCTGGGTGGGTGTTTCTCCCTTAGGGCTTGAGCTGTTGCGGCATCTCTGTCGGCAATTGATTCCTCACTGGTGATGACTCTTATTGCGCCAATAGTGTTTCCTTTTTCTATTTTCTTGGTGACTGATGTTCTGATTTTTGATGTCTCGGATATGCCACTGTTGCTCTTCCTGCCGTGGGTGTTTCTCGGGCGAGTGGGAAGTCGCACCTGGTTGTCCTCCCTGGGAAAATCATTTATAGCTTTGATGACTGAGGCAGCTACGGTTTTGTCTGTCCTAGCAGGGGTGGCTAGACATATGTTGCCAAACAGTAGGAGGTTGTGCCATGCTTGGGTTGTTCCTGGAGAGTCGTTGACCTTTCTCAGGAGGACAGATAATTTGGCTGCTGCATGGGGGTGGGCTGCTTTAGGGATGTGTTGCAAGGTTCTGATTGATGTTGCTTTGATAGCTTCTAATAAATTTTCTGTGGGAATGAAGGTCTGGGAGGTGTTTTGCCTGACGGCCGGTGTGGGCTGTTGATTGGTGTTCTACCTGGGAGGGCGCCCAGAACCCAAACCTGGCTCGCTTGTGGTAATGATTGCGCACATTACCGTCACTTGAGCGGATATAGCATACCTTGTCACACGTCTCACATCTGCCTTGTCTACCCCTGCTTGATGGCTCATCTTGGCTTGGAGAAGCCTGGCTGTCTGTTGAGAGCTGCGACATGGGCGGGCGCTGGGCGGGTGCTGGGCGAGCGCTGGGCGGGAGGGTGGGCGGCGGCTGGAGGCTGGGGGGATAGTCAGAGGGCCGTGGCACTTACTACTCAGATGAGTGGTAATACATATACCGCCTGTATACAAAGTGTGGGTATAAACTCACTACACAATATGTGGGTATACATTGGGTGGGTGGGTGGCGTAGACACACATGGGAGCCTCCCGGGTTCTATGGCGGTGGCAAGGTGACCTCGTGGGTGGGAGGCGAGGTGGTGGGGGGGGGAAGGAGGGTGAGAGCAGGTACTTCCAGCCTGGGCGCTGGTGGGGGCGGGGGTCAGGGCGACACTAATACGGGTATACAGGCGAAGAGTCACATAACGTGGCTGAAGTATGTTGACCAGACCACACACTAGAAGTTGAAGGGACGACGACGTTTCGGTCCGTCCTGGACCACAAGCGACTTGAGAATGGTCAGGACGGACCGAAACGTCGTCGTCCCTTCAACTGCTAGTGTGTGGTCTGGTCAATAATACTGGTATAATTCCCCGTATATCACTGCACAATGATGAATGAATCATACACTTGTATTCGACTCACTGCATGCGTGATGTACTGACAATATGATAGATATGTTGCGCAATTATCGCTGACAACGTAACTTGTTCAACAAAAATTTCAAAAAA